>WSTJ01001136.1:0-14844 GCA_019623705.1 Ceratobasidium sp. 428
TGTGACAAGGGAGAGTCCGACACTTCGCGAAAACTTGTGTTTGACGGCTCCGTGGCTCAAACGGTTTTTGGTAAGTCTTTCACGTTTAATTATTTCATACGGGTGGCACTAACCCACATTACAGCAAGATGACAATGCGAAGGCCATTGCTGAGAGCGCTCAGGTCGTGGATACCACCAGCAAGCTGCTGCTCCAGCGGCGCCGGGAACTTACCCCCGAAGGTGACAGCAAGAGTATCCTCGGTCTTTTACTGCGCTGCAACCACAAGGCCGCACCTGAGGACCAGCTCTCCGACGAAGAGTTACTCGCTCAGATCGACGCCTTTCTCCTAGCCGGCTCTGACACGTCGAGCGTCGCAGCTGTTTGGGCCCTGCACGAGCTCTCGTTGAACCAAGATCTACAAAAGGCCCTTCGCGCCGAATTGGCCCCACTCAACCTCGGTGGTGGTGAACATGACTTTGCGAGCGACTCCGGCATCGAGTGCGATTATAGCACCCCTGAGCCCGTCGCTCAATTCACTGCTATCGACGCGCTCCCGCTTCTCGATCGTGTTGTACGCGAGGTGTTGAGGGTTCACCCACCCGTGCACAGTTCGCTCCGTGTCGCCGACGCAGACGACATCCTACCATTCAGCCCTGAGGCACTACCCAAGATGGCCGACGGATCTGTCTCGCGCGCAATCGTCACTGGCAAGGCGGCAGACGGAACCGTACGAACGGGCATCCGAGTGCGCAAGGGCGAGTTTGTTCATTTGCCGTTTGAAGCGATGAACACAATGCGCGCTATTTGGGGCGAGGACGCACATGAGTTCAAGTAAGTATTGTCTTCGCTTTGTTTTCACAAGTGCGGGGTTTCTTATTGTTCTTGTTCCCCCTTTTTTAGACCTGATAGATGGTTGAACTTGCCGCCTGCGGCTAAGAACAATGTCGGCTTGGTTTCTGGCTTGATGACCTTTTCAGTCGGTCCTCATGTACGTTGCGATGATCTTTGCTTTTATAATGCGCTTTTTACTGATTACCGGTTTGTCTACTTTAGGCGTGCCCAGCTTCCCGACTTGCTATTGCTGAAATTAAAACTACACTGGCGCATGTAATCTCTTCGTTTACGTTCGAGGAGTACGCCAAAATTCTACCACACAACATGATGATCACTCGCCCATGGGTCGATGATGAATGGGAAAAGGGTTAGTTGCTTTCGGCTCTCTTCCTCATCATCCTTACTTATTCGTCTTCGTTGGTCAGGTCACCGTCTCCCCCTCCGAGTTCGCGCATTATAATTTGGGTTTGAACTGGATTGAATGGATTGAATACTACATTGACCACGCTCCTTTCCGTTTCCTTTTCTATTCTTTAATCGCATTTTCTGTATGTTTAGCTGTAGACACATCGCTTTGCTGTATTGTACTTGTACTGAAATTTCATTTTCGATTTATCCTCACTCAATCTGTCTGGAGTGCAAACAAGGAAAGCGGTGGCAAAATTTGAAACTCATGCTCGAGTCCAGATCTTTTTGTTCTCGACCGTCTGCACATCCCCTTTGCCACATTGTTTCTGTGCTTGCGTCTAGGCAGAGTCTAGTTAAGCTGCTTTTTTCTCTCCTTTCTAATATATTTTTGGTGCTTGGAACGTGGCCACCTTCACCAGCTCTCTCCGTTGCTTCCTGAACGCCAAAACCTAAGCGGGTGTAGCTACTAACTTTGATATGAGGGCTCCTTTCTGACAATGGTAGTATGCATCTAGCGCTCTGTACGATTGAGCTTAGTTCTCTGCCTCTCCCTCGTAATTTCACTGGTTCTTGGGCGCTATAGATGAGGTGGTTGTCTTGCCTCAGCTAGATTCTTCATCCCAAACACCTTCGGCCAAAATTCCTGCTTTCATTGTCCAAGGTGGAGAGGCACGCCGATGTACTTGAGGTATGTCATTTATCTTAGGCCAAGACTGGGTCAGGTATAAAACGACTGGCTGGGGCAGTTTCTGGAAGCGTATCTACAACAACCCGACAAGGAACTCTCATAGAACGCCCTTAGTGCTCGGAATGTCATTGCCTCCTGTCCTCTCGGTTGCTTCTCGGAGTGCGAGAGCCAAGGCTTTGAATGCAGACTCGGACCTGGGGAATATGTTAGACCAGCCCCCATAAGTATCAGTAAACACAGACCTGTGGTGATCGTTTTCTCCCCGCAAACAGTCGACATGTAATGTGATCCCAGCTGCCATCGCAAATGAATGGAAAACGTGAGGAATCATTTCGCACGAGAGGTCACCAATCTTTTCCCTTTTCAGTCCCAAGTCGGTGACGCAGTAGGGCCGGGAAGATATATCGGCCACCACGCGCGACAGTGCCTGTATATGCATAAGCTGAGGGCTAGTTTTACTGGACATACGCAGCAGCATACCTCGTCTAATGGAGCAAACCCCGTTCCATATCGTCTAATCCCACGAACTTCTCCAAGAGCTTCACGAAACGCCTGACCTAATGCAAGCGCGCTGTCCTGTAATCATAGAGCGGTGGGGTAAGACGGTATGCGGAGGGGTATGTAGAACTCGTACTCATCTGCTGTGTGATGATCGTCAATCCAGAGGTCGCCCTTGCATTTCATCGTAAGACTCATATGACCATGCTTCGCGAGCGCGTGGTACATCTAGCACACTGTAAATCACTATCCCGGTAACGCCGAAAAAACTTTATGGGCATACATGATCCAAAAACCCAATTCCCGTCGCTACCTCTATAACCTGCTTTTTAAGGCCTGGATTACAGTCCAGCTCGAGCTTGACATCGATCTCGGTTTCGCTTGTCTTTCGCGATACAGTTGCGGTACGTATAGATTCGGACATGGTGGAAGAGTTGAAAGTGATAGACGGTGGCTGTGCTAATTAGTGGGATCGGAGTTCTGCGGATGACCGGCTGGGTTTTCAAACATGTTCACTGTGACCACGACAAGCGATTTCTTGAACTTTCTTGGCGCGCCGTGTTCTAACACGCAAAACCAATACTTCTTTCCTAAAGCTTGGATATTTCTCGTCATATTTGGACTTATCTAGAAAATATGAAGAGTGACCTGTGGCTGTTGTCGAATCATCAACCGCAACCACCTGGAAATTAGTGGACTTTGTAGTGTACTCTGGTCTTCTATTCTGGACGCAATGAGGTGATATTTGACCGATTTTATTATGTACAATGCCCTATAGCTCGTTGAGCGTAGCACAGCCTTGGAATAGGAAGAGGTTCCTCGAGAGTACCAATGGTAATTCAAAGAAGCGTTGGCCGATGGAAAACTGACATCTGAAGCAGACTTACCAGTCGAGCAAATCGACCTCAGGACTGGCATGTCCTTTCTGAAACTGGACCAGGAGTAACATTCAACGTCGACAGGCTCGCGAGAGACAACGTAGGAATCGGTGGAGGCCGGGATATAAAGTTCTGTTACGGATGCTGCTACTTTGTTCGTGAAAGGTTGAGGTGAAAAAAAAAGCCCGGCTGGTAACTTGTCAAACACAAACGATGACCCGGATACAGGCTGAAGCCGTCGAAAACACAAGTAACTACTTCACCGGTTCAACTTCCAGGTAAATACCGCTGAAATATTATAACCAATGCCTGTGCCACAGCTCTCCCAGTAGTGTGTAGTTCTTGGGTGTAGTTTCTGCTTAGGATACAGTAAACACAGGCCTCTACTTATAGTTCGCGCATCAGATCCACTTCCATCTCAATAGTTCTAATCACTCATACGAAGAAATAGGCCGGCGAACCTAACGCCAGGCAGTCCGGAAGCTCTCGAGTAACATCTTGAGTACGGTATACATAATGTTCCTGTTAAGTCGTCCAATCTTCACACCCTACATGTTATCTTCGCTGAGCCTGGGACTCTTGAAATCTGTTTTTATAAAATTAAATGCTTTACGTGTTGCCAATCTGTACAGGTTCTGATTCAGATACGCGCAACAGCCACATGGCTACTGTGGAGCCTTCTAGGGTGTGTATATGCGTGCCGGCAGGCTTCTTTGCTCCCATACCTAACCACTTTTATAGGCTTACAGGATGTACGCACTTGTTCTCAACAATCGTGCTACGTTTCGGTGCATTTCTTCCATGTGTCGAAATGTTCGGCTAGTATATATATCAGTAGCGGGCCGGGTTTTTCTGTCTTGTAAAGGTAAGGTCAATTTGTAGGTGAGAGCTCCTAAGCTCAGCACCTACACGCGAATTGGCTTGCTTCAAAGGTTTGCACATGGTGGGATTCTTGTCGTGACGGAAGAGCGGTTGAGTCCGCGAGACTTGGCTTGACAGTCCGAGACTCGAAAGAGCTTTTGTCCCCCTTATCGGTTGCATTACACCCTAGCTAGCCCCATGCCACGGGCCTTTGGATAGGGCTTTGCAACGGAAACAGTACGCTTTTAGTAGTTTGGAACCCCCCTGACACTGGGCTATGGTTGATTAGATTTTCCCAAGTGGTTCGAGAAGAAATGTGAGTTAGCCGATGTTCGCGTATGTGACGTCCCTAAACTTCAGTAGCTCATTGGATGCACATGAACCGGTTTCTTATGTGCCGCGATGACCGAGAGCCGCATCGGCAAAGGGCTAGCGAGTGTGCATAAAACCGCCCAGCGGGAACCATGTAAAATCATCCACGCCTCTATCTACGAGGGCTCTACGATGTGGGCTTGGCCTAACTTGCTCCTCAGGGCTGTTGCTCTAGCCTCGGCAACACGCATAGACTTGGAACCGCACGACGCGTTTATTTCTTGTCTGAAACTTGGCCACTCTAGTACAGTTCTCACTCCAGTACAGTTCTCACGCCATCGAGTCCTAGCTACAACGACTCTGCCCTTGCGAACTGGAACTTGAGGGTGCAGTACCGACCTGCCGCGATTGTGTACCCGTAAGTTCTGGGAATTGTTATAGAAATGAGCGCCTTGAGAACAATGTCCTTGTTAGGAAAACGTCCCGAGACGTGCAGAAGTACGTTTCATGCGGGGCAGCATTTGGAGTCGCAGTAGTCGGACGCTCGGGAGGGCACTCATATGCATCGTATGGAGTATGCTTCCCTTTGATTCTGTTCTACCGTTGCTTCCTGACCTGGGACATCCGGGAGTAGGTTGGAGGCCAGGATGGCTCTCTAGTCATTGACATGTCGAACATACATCGGTTACTATTGATTCATTTGGTGGTGCTAAAATTCAGACAGGCAACAGGCTGGGCGACATTGCGCAAAAGCTATGGGATCAAGGACAAAGAGGCTTACCTCACGGTGTCTGCCCATATGTACGTGCTATTTTTAAGTCGTATCGGGCGCTTTCTACAACTTAACTGCTCTTAATACACAGGTTGGCTTGGGGGTCAGTATAGACACGTTCGGCGGCACATGTTGTTGCTAAACCGATGTTTTGTTAAGGGTCACATTGCGTTTGGCGGATTCGGACCGTTCTCTCGAGTCGCCGGACTACTGCAAGACCGTGTCACGGCCGCCGAGGTTGTTCTCGCCAACGGTACAATCACGACAGCCTCGGCTACCAAAAACTCGGACCTTTTCTGGGCTCTTCGTGGAGCAGGTGCATCCTACGGAATCGTAACACAGTGGACGTTTGCAACTCTCGCTGCACCTCCAACGGTGATTTCATATTTCATCGAGAGTATACTGCAACACCTCTCAGCCCATCAGACATCTCAACCTTGATGGAAAAATGGCAGTCCGTCGCGCTCTCAGCTCCTAACGAGCTGTCGGTAATTTGCACTATTAAACAAGCTGGTGGTGCAAACGGGACTTTGTTCTTGGAGGTAGGATATGCGTTTATTGGTTTGCTCACAAGTGTTGAAGCTCTGAATCCCCGGTCTAGTATCGCGGCACCTATTACGGGACTCAATCTTCGTTCGATTCCCTGACCTCCGACTGGGCCACTCTTCTTAGCCCAGGCAACTTGACGTCCCAAGTGCATAACTGGTATGATGGCCTGGTCGCTCTCAGTGGAACGCTTTCAACTAGCGTGCCAGAACAACGCGTTACGATTTTCGCTAAATCCTTGTTCACCAAGTCGCCCGTGACTGCCGCTCAATGGACTAGCTTGTTGAGCTATCTTGGTGACCAAGGACTTAAGAGCAAGCTTGGCTGGTATATTGAGATTGATCGTGAGTGTGTCTATATGCAGAGCTTATTTTACCTAACGAACGCGACAAGATACGGAGGTGGTGTTGCAAAGCTGCCAGCAGACGCAACATCATTTGCACACCGCGACGCCGTCCTTTGCTTCCAGTTTGTCACAGGCCTTTTCCTTCCGCATTTTCCTTCAGATGGCATTCCGTTTTTGAATGGGATGCTTGGCTCGCTTGATCCAAACCCACAAGCAGCATGTATGCGTCCTACTATCCCACCATTCAACCAAACTAACGTGTTATGCCTTAGATGTTAACTACGTGGATCCAACCTTGACCCCCGCTCAGTGGAAGCAAGGGGGTGCAGAAAAAAAAGTCCTCGACCCGAGGTTGGGGGGGGGTGGTCCCCCATGTCTTGGCATCAAGTGTTTTTTCCGCGAAGCCAGGTGACGTACCGATCGCTGGAAATGTACATAGATTGTGTCTATATTGGTCCTGTTACTGTAATCCAAGTTTACCACCAACGAAGTAAAAATGCGAAAGCCGCTCTGGCCACTGTTCAAAACGGCGCTAAGAAGCGCCAATGGTAATTCTCTTAGTCTCCTGTTCGTCCAGCGTGCTTAGCGCACGCACCAATCGAGAACAGGGCTTGGATTTGGAACTTTCATAAATATATGATTTCCGTATTCACTTTTGTGGATACTACATTTAGACGATGACACACTCACCCTTTTGAGTAGGTGGTGCCGTTATCTGCCCAAAACTGGAAATGGGGGGGACCCCCCCTCCATCAAATATTTTTCAACCTCGGGTCGAGGACCCTTTTTCCTGCACCCCCTTGAGTGGAAGTTGCAGTATTATGGTTCTCATTATCCACGCCTTTCGACAATCAAACGTGCGGTTGACCCTCACAATGTTTTTCGTTTCCCTCAGTCGATTGGGCTGTTTTCGTAAAACTTTGTCTTCGTCCACATGAAATGACACTGGTTTTATTTCGGAACCTGAAGCGAGGTTCGGCGCTCTAGACTACCTCGTGCTTCTCTGGATGGTACACAGTGAGTAATCGGCTCCAGCCGGCGATAGGCTGTGTTACTGTGCCTAGCTCGAAGTGGGAAAGCAAAACGAGCTTGCATTTGGACTCTCCGTGGGCCTTTTTGGACCAACTCTTGTCATTCTGCAGTCGTGGGGACTCAATCCACGATCAATCCGTGTCCGAGTGGCAGTGATTTACCCTCCGATGTACCCGAGGTTACCAAACACATGCCTGGCGCCAACCCTGCAGCCAAGTGATCCTCTGCGCTGCTATAAAATTAGCATCGTGATGGAAGGTTAGCCAGTCTCGCTCCTTCTCTCCATGATGTGGACTCGGGCTGTTCTTGTTGTGCTCGTTGCTGCTAATTTCGCCTCGGGAACGGTGGTCGATGTTGAGCGCAGAACCGCCTTTACGTCCTGTCTTACTAGCAGCGGGTCAGGCGGGACCATTGTCACACCATCAAGTTCTACTTATGACTCGGGGCGCGCAGCTTTTAACCAGAGGCTGAGTTTTAAGCCTGCCGCTATTGCTTATCCGTGAGTGACTTTTGTCTCTCTGAACGTCTATCACTCAGAAGATCAAGCAGGAAGTCGCCCGCCGATGTTCAAAAATATGTGAAGTGCGCCGCTTCTAACAAAATAGCTGTTGTCGGGCGTTCTGGCGGTCATTCGTACGCCGCTTATGGAGTGAGTTTTGTTTGTTTGTTTCAGACTTGAGACTAATATTAGCATAGGTCGGCGGGCAAGACGGGGCACTTGTCATTGACATGAAAAACATGAAGTCGTTAACCGTCGATAGCTCCGGTGTTGCCAAGGTTCAAACAGGGAACCTGCTCGGAGATGTTGCTCAAAAGCTCTGGGACAATGGCAAGCGCGCCTTGCCTCATGGTACATGTCCGTATGTTGGCAGCGGGGTAAGTTGCTTCGGACCATCCAGTTATTTCTCTTGTTTATTATAGATCCTCACAGGGTCATACCGCTTTCGGTGGATACGGTCCTTTCTCTCGCGTCGGTGGACTGCTTCATGACCGTGTCACTGCCGCGGAAGTCGTTCTGGCTAACGGTACACTCACCACCGCCACAGCTACCAAAAATGCAGACCTCTTCTGGGCTCTCCGTGGTGCAGGTGCATCCTATGGAATCGTGACGCAGTGGACGTTTGCTACGTTGGCTGCGCCTACAACCGTCATTGGATATGAGATCAACTTTGATGATTTGACTGTGACCAGCGGCAAACTCGCCAGCTTGCTAGGCGCATGGCAAAAACTGGCGATTGCGGCTCCAAAGGAAATGGCAATGATTGGTGTGGTCGGTCCGGATGGGGACGGCGGGCTGTACTTGCAGGTGGGTAGATTCCAGACGAAAATATTGCTCAATTTCTGATTCCCACGTCAAGTTTACGGGAGATTACTATGGCACTAAATCTGCTTTCAACTCTGTCACCGCCAACTGGTCTAGCGCGCTCAGCCCGGGCAAGATTACTGCCAAGACTTACAACTGGTATGACTCGCTTGTGGCTACGGACGGTCCACTCTCGACAAGCAAACCTGAGCCAAAAGACACATTCTTTGCCAAGTCACTATTCACGAAGACTGCTGTAACCTCTAGCCGGTGGACGAGTTTCTCGAACTACCTCGTATCCAAGGGGACCAAAAGCAGTACTGATTGGTTTGTTGAAATCGATTGTGAGCGTTGGTTTTTAGTTGACTGGTTGTATGACAATACTAACGGGATACAGTGTATGGTGGCGTGATTAAATCGTTGGGCGCAGATGCCACATCGTTCGCCCATCGTGATGCCATCCTTTCCTTCCAATTATACGCGAGCTCAAAGAACTACAAGCCTCCTTACCCGTCCGACGGGATCTCCTTTGTTAATGGCATGCTCAACGCGCTCGATTCCAATCCTCAGGCTGCATGTATGCGCCATTTCTTTCTCACTGCATTGTTATTCGTGCTGACTCTGTTCGTTTTTCTTAGATGTCAACTATGTCGACCCAACGCTGACCGCCTCCCAATGGAAGTCTCAATACTATGGTTCTCACTACACTCGCCTCTCGTCAATCAAGCGTGCTGTCGACCCCAATAATGTGTTCCGTTTCCCCCAATCCATCGGGCTATCGTAATTGTATATTGTATATTTTACGCCACTACTCGTGCTTTCGGTATCGTTCCTCTGTAGTACTGCCTGGATATTGTACGGACATTCTCTATTTTGGACCTTTTCATCCTATAACACTACTTATTGGACTATGATGTTCGCTCTACACGCCATTACAAAACAAAAACAAAAACAAAAACCTGCTCGTTGTATTATGTGGGATTGGTTTATGTTATAGTTGTACAGAGCCCCATTGAAGACTAGGGTATCCCCGTAAAAATAGACTGATGCGAGATAGTCCAATGGTGGGCAATGCCCACGGATTTGTCGAGTAACAAAATAGGCTCGGATAAGTGGTCCCCACCAACTCACCGGGCCGGCTACGGTCGTGCACCGCCCGTGGACACAATCCACGATTGATCCATCTCAGGTGAGTGGCGGTGTCTCACTGCCTTCGGCGCACTTACCGTCAGATGTATGCGCTCGTGTTGACTTCTTTTCCTGGTCCAGAGGTCGGGTGATGCACTTGGCAATGTTACTATAAAAACCCACCATGAGCGGGCGCTCCAACCCATCATCTCCTTCTCTCCTTTCTCCTTCGTTGTCATGTGGACTAGAGCTGTCTCTGCTGCGTTGGTTGTTGCCAGTTTTGCATCTGGTGCTGTGGTCGACGTCGAGCGCAGAGATGCGTTCACGTCGTGTCTTACAAGCAGCGGCTCGGGCGGGACTATCGTCACACCGTCAAGTTCTACTTATGACTCTGGGCGCGCAGCCTTTAACCAGAGGCTGAGTTTTAAGCCTGCCGCTATTGCCTACCCGTGAGTCACTTCCTATCCTCCTTGAGAGCTATACTCACAGGTTTGATAAATAGGGGCTCATCTGCAGACGTACAAAAATACGTTAAATGTGCCGCTACGTCTAACATACCTGTCGTCGGACGCTCTGGCGGTCATTCGTATGCCGCGTATGGGGTAAATATATCTCTTGTATTCGGTTAAATGTGTGATTGACACGGCTTAGGTTGGCGGTCAAGACGGGGCACTCGTGATCGACATGAAAAATATGAAGGCGTTGACTGTCGATGGATCTGGCGTTGCCAAGGTTCAAACGGGGAACCTGCTCGGAGATGTTGCTCAAAAGCTCTGGGACAATGGTCAACGTGCTCTTCCCCACGGTACCTGCCCTTATGTTGGTAGCGGGGTAAGCTCTTTTATATTTAGAAGTAGTTTCTGGCGCTTATTGTAAACTCGTACGAATAGGGGCATACCGCGTTCGGTGGATACGGTCCCTTCTCTCGTGTTGGTGGACTGCTTCATGACCGCGTCACTGCCGCCGAAGTTGTTCTGGCTAACGGTACACTCACTACCGCAACAGCTACCCAAAACACGGACCTCTTTTGGGCCCTTCGCGGCGCCGGTGCATCATACGGAATAGTGACACAATGGACGTTTGCCACGTTTGTCGCACCCACGACGGTCATTGGATATTCGATTGACTACAACTCGGCTCTGAGTGGCAGCAAGATTGCCAGCTTGCTGGGCGCATGGCAAAACTTGGCGTTGTCAGCGCCAAAGGAGATGGCTATGATTGGCGTGGTTGGTCCGGATGGCGATGGTGGTTTGTACTTGCAGGTGTGTCGATTTTGGGCGGAAACTCCGGTCTCGGTACTAACTTGTACGCTCAGTTTACTGGTGACTACTATGGTACCAAATCAGCCTTTACTTCTGCCACTGCAAACTGGGCCAGCGCTCTCAGCCCGGGCAAGATTACCTCCAAAACATACAACTGGTACGATTCCCTAGTTGCTACCGATGGACCACTCTCGACGACCAAGCCTGAACCGAAGGACACGTTCTTTGCCAAATCGTTGTTCACGAAGACTGCTGTTACTTCTAGCCAGTGGACTAGTTTCTTGAACTATCTTGTCTCCAAGGGAGCCAACAGCGACACCGATTGGTTCGTTGAGATTGACTGTGAGTGTTGATTTCTTACTTTGACTAGACTACACATTGACGCGTGTGTAACATAGTGTACGGAGGGGCAATTAAGGATCAAGGCGCAGATGCCACATCGTTTGCCCATCGTGACGCCATCCTTTCGTTCCAGCTCTACGCTAGCTCAAAGAACTACAACCCTCCTTACCCGTCTGACGGAATCTCGTTCGTCAACGGCATGCTCAATGCACTCGAACCCAGCCCTCAAGCCGCATGTATGCGCTAATGATCTTTGCCTGTAGTACTTGAACTGACCACATCTCGTTTTCCAGACGTCAATTACGTCGACCCCTCGCTGACTGACTCCCAATGGAAAACTCAGTACTACGGCTCTCACTACTCTCGCCTCTCGTCGATCAAGCGTGCCGTCGATCCCAATAATGTGTTCCGCTTCCCTCAGTCTATTGGGCTGTCATAATGGGTTGGTTACCGTTTTGGTTGAAAATTCCACTTCCACGATTATAACTGTTCCTTACTTATGCACGACGTGACGACCTGATTGCTTTGCTCGGACCTTGCTTTTTCATCGGACTTCAAACTTTCTGTTTCAACCCCGTATAATACTATGAAATAAAACAATACTGTCTTATGATGGTGTACACAACTTGAGATGGTCAGGTCAATCCCGCAATCGGTTACTTCCTTCGTTTGGCTGATTGCTTGTTGGCCTTGATTGCTGCCTCAAACCTGCTCTTTTTCCTCACACGCGGCCCCTCATGCCCCCCGTCTGCTTGGTCCACCTTTCTGACACGGCTCCTCTCGAATGCATTCGCCTTCTTTCCTCGCTGCCTCAACTCCTCGTACCCATCACCGCCACTCGGACCACCCCGCTTTCTGTCAATCGCACCAAGCACATCTCTGAACTCATCTCGCAATGCCGCGCCACCACCTCTCCTTGCCCCACTCCCACCGAATGCCATATCCTCTTCGTCCCTCTTTCGTCTCTTCCCCTCTTTCTTGCTCATTACCAATCGGGTCATGTTCTCTTCTTCGAATTCGGTCATGCGTTGCAATTCACGAGCACGAGTAGATGATAAGGATGCAGCTCCGTTACCAAGACCCGAGGCAGATTCGATATGTGGGCGAGAAGGATCAAGTGTAAGGAGTGAGGAGAGGGACTTGGGTTGAGGCTGCGCTCGGTCTTTTTTGCTAGGTTTATCGACGTAAGGTACAGGTGCGAGTTTAGGTGGGCGGTAGACTTCATCGCCTGGGTCGGAGTTAGAGTCTACATCTTGGCCGTCTGCGTTGGCGGCTTCAGTCGTGATGCGTCCGCGCTGAGTGGATGGTACTGCGAGGTTCGAAAGGTTGGGCTTGAAGGCAAGCGGGTCTAAATAAGAGAGTTAATGATGTGTTTAAAAGAGCGTCAAAAAGGCTAACCGTCGATGACATCTCCTTCGTCCTGTCGGGCATCTTGTGCCAATCGAACGAGTTTGTCAATCTGATACTTCATGCGTGCCTCGAGTGCTTTAGTCTTTTCGAGTACTATCCTATCCTCAACCATGGCGTCGACGAGATCACCTGCATCACCTCCCCGCACAGGCCGATCTAAGGTGCCAAACGGCTGTGATGGCGGAGCACGATCGAGCAACGAATGACCCAAAACCCGATGAGATGATAGCAGCGCCAGAGAGTGGATGTACGATAGCATCACATGGTTCTTGAGTGACAAGAGTGAAATACCAGCAGTGGTGTCGAGTTCGGAGTCCTGTCTAGGTTTTAGTCTCAATCGGTGAAGTGAATGAACTCTGGACATAACCCACTTGGTAAGGAGGGATTGAACGAGCTCTCGGGCTGATGCAATGCTGCGAGTTATTTCGTTTGTAGTGTCACAGAACGCCTGGACACCCGAGCTGCTGGTTGAAGCCATGGCAGCTACAGGCAAGGTGTTAGTCTAGTCCCAGGAGGTCATAGCCATTCGAAAAAGCTGATTCAGTTAACCGTTTTCTAGGCGGCCCGCATATAGCAGTAGTGCATTTCCATCGTGGTTCAGAGCCCAGTGCGCTTCATCCTTTTACTAAACATCGAAATTTGACTTGCCTTGTGGTCGGTAGATGCAGAACAAAAAGTTTACACTGAAGCATTATGTAAGCCTGGTGGCAGTTAACCACGTGATCGTCTGTGTCCTTTCCTCACCACCATGTCTGTAGCTGTAGCAATTCCGATGGGTGCTGCGATGGACAAGCAGGTCAACGCAATGATCGAAGATGCGGTAGCATCAGCAACACAGGTGAACTCGCTTCAAGGTGTCGAGGAGGACCTTCCGAAAACTGGCGCCGCCAAGTTTGCAACTGGCATGATTTATCCTCCACCCGACATTCGCAGTGAGTATTCTCATAGGTATTATTCATACTTCTGCTACATGTCCTGTGTCAGCTATAATCGACCGTACCGCCGCCTTTGTCGCTCGTTCGGCCAACCCACCTCAATTTGAGGACAAGATTCGCGAGTCACAGCGTAATGAGCCCAAGTTCTCATTCCTGAACTCGGCCGACCCATATCATGCTTACTACAGGCATCGTATCCAAAAGGTCGAGGACGGCGAAGACGATCAAACCATAACTACGGCTGCTGTGAAAGACGTCCCCGAAATAGCTGCGCCCGTCACGCAAGCCCCGCCGAAGGAGCCTCCACCACACGACTTTGTGTATGACGCTCCTCAGGTGAGCGCTGTCGACCTGTGAGTATCATTTCACGCCAGTCTATGTTTAATACTTATGCGTATTGTAGGGACATTGTTAAACTCACTGCACTCTACACCGCCCGGCGCGGTCGCCCGTTTCTCAACGCACTCCAAGCACGCGAAGCGCGGAACTTCCAGTTTGACTTTTTGCGCCCGAACCACTCCCTGTTTGGCTACTTTAACCGCCTCGTCGACCAGTACACGCGCGTACTTCATCCTCCCAAAGAACTCCTTGCCAAAATTGCCCTGCACGCTACACCTGAAGGGAAATGGGATATGCTCGCCGAGGCCCGCGAACGTGCTACATACGAGCGCTGGCGTAGGGAACGTGAGAAGAAGAGGGAGGATGACCAGGAAGCTGAGCGTAGTACGTCTGTTCACCCCTTTATCTTGCCACCTACTAACTTGTCGGCAGTTGCCTTTGCGGAAATCGAGTGGCATGACTATCACATCGTTCAGACTATCGAATTCACCTCGGCCGATGCAACTTCCGATCTTCCTCCACCCATGAGTATCGCTGAAGTCGAGAATATGACACTTGCACAAAAGCGCATGGCCGCGCAGATTATGGAAGCTACTGCACCCGATGTCGAGGCGTACCGCGCCGCAAACGTGCAGATGGAGGAAGAGCCGGATGTGGACGCTCACGCCATGGGCGGATTTGACGAACCAGCGGAGGATGAAGAGCTGCGCGAGAGGAAGCGAAAGGAGGCAGAGGAGCGCGAACGGGAAGAGGTTCGTGCGAGGGAGATGCAGAATGGCGCGTCGGCACCGATGAAGATCAGGAAGGACTACGTCCCCAAGTGTGAGCATGCTGTTCTACTTATGCTGTGATAAGGGCTAACAACAAGGGACAGCTCTCGCGGCCAAGGCATCGTCGAAGCAGAACATGACCACTTGTACCATTTGCGGGCAGCAGGTTCCGGAAGACGAGCTCGCCGAGCACAGGCG
>WSTJ01001138.1:0-14838 GCA_019623705.1 Ceratobasidium sp. 428
GTGAAAGCTTAGCGATGAACTGCATGTTGGGGTTTAGACGGTAAGGAGTGACTGGGACGCAAGGTCAAAAGAGTGTATGGGGGCTGGAGGCAGAAAAGAGGTAAACGAGGGCGACTTGCTCCCGCAAACAGCTCTTAAATAGTGAATTGAATCGATCCCTATTAAGCGCAGGACTGTTAGCCATCGCCACCCACCCCTACAGATCCCTGCATATGCTGGTTCCATCAATCCCGCACACATGATCTTGGTAGATTCGTGGGTGGGGGCTAATTTAAGCATGGCCTCGGTCTTGGCGTTCTCCGAAAGCTGATGTACAAAGATAAATGCTGTGTTTGGAATGTTTTTTGGTCCACTATGGGGCGAAGAACATACGAGGTAGCTGCACCATTACAGTAAATCGTTCCTTGGCGACTGCATGGGTAAAGCTCACGTTTCGACTCTCCACTCACCAGCGGGTTTCTCGGACAAACTCCTCATCACAATCCATGCCGAAGTGCCGACAAAGTTAGTAGCCAAGGTAATGCTTGTCTGCATCAGCCGACTCATGCAGGGCTGTGCCTTGACCTGAACGGAACCAAAATGTCATTCAGGCATGTAGCTTTTGGAGACACAAACCCAGATAAGATTTGAGAGAATCATAAATCCATGGGTGACCGACTAAACTTATTCAGACCTGCGTAGCCCAAGTAACCGAAGTATTTGTGCTATCATGCCGTTCTTCGTTTGCTTCGCTTTTCTAGTTGAACCTCCTTTCCTTTCGCCTATGTATGATGTCGCAACCACGGTTGAACTCGATAAGATTGAAGATGGATACTTGGAAGGACTGGCAGTTACGAATGAGTTGGGTGCCAGCTCGGGGCGCAATCGCAAGCACTGTGGGTTAGAATTGGTTTAGGTGATGTGTAAAATAGATTAGGAATGACTGACCAGCGTATTGAGCGAGCGAAAACGACGCAGCGTCGTTGTTATTTAAGCCAACTATCTGAACAGTTGCAAAAGCGCTCGGTGTCTGAAACCTCTTCAGCGAGCCGGGTGTCACGCTCATGTGACCGCGATGGATCAACAGACGCGCCTCTGATTCCTGTGGTCTTGTAAATTTAGACCAGATTATTATGTAAAAAAGCGCCCGAGATTAAAAGCACCTACCCACTTGAAGTCTGGCCTCTCTGCTCCATGACTCTTGTCAATGGTTTAATGTGAAAGATCAGCGGGAAATGACCGGTGCTGGACTCCTGGAACCTTGATCTTTGTCCACACCAGTGACCAGACTACTCCCTTGGGACGAGCTAACCTCAACCGACTGAATGGATCCAATACTATATCCAGCCGCTCTCATAGACAGGTCTCATTAGATTATGGGCCTACTTGGACCATCTGTAGCTCATACTAACCCGGCACTCGGTTGCGTGCTTGGGTGACTGTAAGGTACGAAGTTCCGACTTCGATTTCCACGCCCCCAAGAACAGATAGAATTAAGATACGAGTGTGGTAACGTCAAGTGGGTTGAGCGTAGAGTCTCGAGTGTGTTGTAATTAGAGCATTGTGTAAAACACTCTCTTAAGGCTGTGAAGCATGTCCATTACAATGCGACAAAACGAAACGAGCGGTAGGTCAACGGAACAAGCAACAGTCAATTGTCCAACAGAAAGCTGGTCGATCTAAAGACCCCTAACAATGCCAAGACGACTAACAGCCCAGGGTTGGGTCAACGCATACAGCGAAGAAGAAGAAATTGACTCACGTCAGGCTTGCTAGGCTTGCCAACGGATTGGTAGGCGGGCTTATCACCAAGGCACTCGGCGAGAGTAACCAACCTGAGCGAATGATCAAGGTCTAAGGTTAGACGCAGTCAATAATTTTATAAAGTTTCTTACTTGTAGCCAGCCTTCTGCAACTTCTCGATGGCATAGGGGATCTGGATGTGGAATGCCATTAGGCAATAGTGAAGCTAGGAGCTGTGGTGTCTACGTACCACCTCGTGCGCGGTTCGCTCGTGCACATCGTGGTTAAGGGCGAGGATGGTAGAAGGTTTCTTCTTGATAGCCGCATCATAAAGCTTCTTCGACTGGGCAGGGGTTGCACCTGACAGGACTGATGAACAAGGGCGAAACTTCTAAGGTACGGTGGCTTACCAGTAGAATCCTCATCATCAAAGTCCCACATGGCACTGAGAGCGACACATTTTTAGTGTCCGACCTTCCTGGTGCAAAAATGGAAGGGTACTTACATACTCTGGTTGCGAGCGCCAGCAACGTTCTGACGAGATGCGACAGTTTGATTAGGTCAAAAATATGGCGTCCGCATCCTTTCATACCTTGACATTGTCTACGCATAGAATTATAAGCAAGACTCTTGAGCATATAGTTGAAGCTGCTCACCGTTGTAGTTACCAAAAGGAGGGCGCATAAAGGCAGGAACTACACCGGTTATCCTTTGCAGAGCCTCTACTCGGGATATCAGTATGAATCACCATAAGTTGCTATAAAACACTTGCGCTCGACGCGCCACATCTCATCATGTACCTGGTCCCAAGACAGCTGGAGGAAGCTGTTAGATGTAGCCAAAGAACTGTAAAGGAGCACCCACTGTGGTCAAGTCTTTATGTCCCCAGGTGTGGGAGGCGATCTATAATCAGAATCAGTAGCGGACCAGGTAGCAACCAAGCAGATAGTATAGTCTGACCTGGTGGCCCTTGCTATGGGCGTATTGGACGCGCCTAAAGCTAAAGTTAGAAAAATCAATATAGTGGAGAGGAGGTTGCATACTTGATGTTGTCGGGATCGTAAATGCACCCATCTAATAACTTGTTAATAACAGCCAGGTCACATTGTTAACTAGCCCGCTTACAGTTGTCTCCGTTGAAGAAGAACGTACTTCATGATTGGCATTAGCACTACTTAAATGAGCCGAGGAGAAATCGATATAGCATACCCCTTCGCACCAGCAGCAACAAGTGCCTTTGAGATATCATAGATATAGTACCAAGGACCATCGTCGAAGCTGAGCTTATATATCAGCCTTATTTCTCACAGCAATAGCACCGAGTACACGTACGTCAAAGCTACGGTCTTCGGCTTGGTGCATTTACTGTACACCTTGGCGGCTGCTCGCGTCTCAAGCATGTGGTCGGTGGGCAGAGCAAGTGTGCCGAGCAGAGAGGTGGCGGCAGCAGCGAGAAGTGAAAGCTTAGCGATGAACTGCATGATGGAGTTTAGACAATAAAGAGTGACTAGGACGCAAGGTCAAAAGAGTGTAGAGAGGGCTGGGAGCAGGAAACACAAAGATGAGAGGGATTTGCTCTAGCAAACAATTCTTAAATAGTGGCCAGAACCGATCCCCAGCGCACGACTGTTAGCTAGCTCGACCCACCCCTACAGAGCTCCTGCAGTTGGTGGTCCCGCCAAGCCAGGTGCGCATAGTCTTGGCATATTCGTGAGTGGAAGCTGATTTGCATGTGGTCTCGACCTTGGTGTCTCAGGAAGTTGGTGTATAGGATATTCGCCGTCTCTGGTAGGTTTCCGGTACACCGAGGGGGCAAAGGACATATGAAATAATCCTGCTCGTATTAAGTCGTTCCTTGGCGTGCGTGGGTAGAGCAAGGGCCAGAGTCCAGATTCGGCCCTACTCTCACCCCACCACGATCGATCCATACCGAGGGTGGATAAAATCGGCGGCCAAGGTGATGTCTATCAGGTCACATCAGCCGACTGGTGCAGGGCTGTGCCTTATCCTGAACAAGAACCAAAATGTTATTCAGGCATGTAGCTTTTAGAGACAAACTCAGTAAAGTTGAGGTAACCATAAACCTGCGAGCGGCCAACTAAATTTCTTTAGACTCGCGTAGTCCAAGTAACCGAAGTATTCGTGCTACAATGCCATTCTTCGCCCGTCTAGCTTTCCTAGTCGAACCTTCCATCTTTTCACCTGCGTATAATGTCGCAACCACGGTTGAACTCGATAAAATTGAAGATGGACGTTTGGAAGAACCGGCAGCCACCAATGAGTTAGGTGCCAGTTCGGGCGCAATTGCGAGCACTGTAGGATGAAGTTGACTAGGCGAAGTAGCAAGACAAATAAAATGACAGACCGGCATATTGAGCGAGCGAAAACGACGCCGCATCGTTGGTGTTCAAACCGACTATCTGGGCAGTTGCGAAAGCGTTCAGTGTGGATAATATGCCACCAGTTCTGAGATTCAAGTTACCTCGTTGACGGGCTCAATCACGTTTACTCCGCTAACTTTGACAGGATTTCCAAAAGTGGTCGCGGCAGTGATCTGATTCCACGCGAGCTGCTTTTGGTTTGTGTCGTTCAGACGTTGGCCGGCATATGCTTGTAGCTTGGTGTAAAGCTAGAATCAATGGTTTAGTCCAACTTTCAGTGGCAGACGAAACAAACTCACCTGTCCAAATCCACCCGAGTTGAAGTTTGCCCCATACTTTGCTGTTTTCCTGTAAGAGGTTTAGAGAAGAAAACTACGCAGAAGGGTGGGCACATACTCCGCCGCGGTTGCGTCTAATTACGATATAGGTAAATAGTAATATTTTGGAGAGGACTGTAGAGCTTACTATAGTAGCGGCAGAAGTCCACCCAGGCGCTGTCAAAGCTGGGGACACTTATTGTGTCAACAAGCTCCATCAAAAATTCGCCTCCACCAAACAACATGGTAAGATGATATCTTCAAGGCTGGTCAGCGTGAATCCTAGCATTGCGAGGACGGATACTCACGATGCCTGAAACTGACCACCCTCATCTGTCAGATGGGCGGTATTGGGGTCAAATCCTACGGCTATATGCGTGGCGCGAATCAGCTTCGAGATTAAAACACCACCTCCTGGTTCTTACCTGCGGTATAGCCTGTAAACTGCGTTATACAAAACCATAAGAAGTGGCATAATGCGATCATGCGCTATGACTTACTAATCCATATTTCATAGCTCCGATATCGGTCTGAAGAAGTGTTAGTTGAGTTCTTTAAGCAGAGGTTGAAGGCACGTACCATGCCAGTTACGATTCGGTCGCGCCATTTTGTATCATTTGTCCTCTATGATTTACGTTAGTGAATTGCGCGTCAGACAACGGCATTATTTACCTCCCACTCCGTAAACCAGTTTCTATCGTGTTCTCGGGTAAGCCTTAGGCGGAATGGGCTTTGACTGTACATACCCAGCTAAGGCGGTCCAATCTGGACCAATACGAACTCGCGTAGGCGCTGTTGGCTTCGGAAGAACTTAAAAAATATGTTAGGAAGATCATAAACTGTTTGTATCAAAACGATGAACTTGCTTTTGCGAAGAGGCTCCCATTCAATAAGCGTCTGATCGGCTTGCAGTGAGTAACGCATCAAGTCTCCGATTTGTTCATCCGCTGCAAGCCAGAATTATGTTAGCTATGGTTTGGCTTAATCCGGCAACGAAGCTTACCGGTCAGGTAATAGAATCTACCGCAAATGGAACAAGGTTAGCAGGGCCCAGACCTTAGACTGCTCGTGCTCACGGTCGCTTCAGAGTAGAGGAGCTCACTCGAGCCTCTTTTGCACCATCTCCCCAGTGGCTAACGTTGTGGCGGCTGCCGAGACCTGCAAATCAAAACATCTCGGTGAACGATGGATCCATGTGATCACATATTAACATACCTGCAAATGGTCCCTACACTCACACTTAGTGTTAGCCACTATAGCCTACATAGATGCCTGGCTTACAGTGTGATGGAAATCGACCTAGCGAGAGAGTGATCAGTTGGGAGGTATAGGAGTTTCCCAGGCAGTACACACCTCGGAAAGATGCCTCGTCATAGCGTACGCAATTCGGAATATGTCAGCTCGACCGGTCCTTAAGAATGACATCCATAACCAGAGGTCGGTTCCTATGATATAGGTTATATGAATATAGTGGAATAATCAAGGGCATATGCGCTCACCAAGCTCCGCGTTGTCCCATGCCTTGAGAAATAGAGTCAAATGCTGCCGAAACCGGGTAGAATACCACACTTACGTAGCCACCAACGTCGTACCTAGTATCGACACAAGCCAAATTAACAGGCATTCCATCAAAGACCAAGCCAATCCACATACCTCCATGTATGCCGGGTGTCATCGTACTATACGCTCAAATAAGTTAAGTGTACAAACACATAACGTGGTAGATCTTACCGTGTGCATCACATCCCCGTAATTCCAAAAACCTGCAGTTCAGAGAAATATTAGCACCGTTCAGGAGTAAAAACAGATAGCACAAACCATAGAATTGGCGTTGCTCAATCTCAGCAACATAAAAATCTAAAAGTTTCGATTTTTGGTCTTCTATTTTTGCCGCGCCAGAACGAGATGTATTAGGGACATTCCTACGTATGAGTTCGAGGGTCAGTTCGGTAGGCTCTCCCACGTGGCAGGTCAACATACCATCGCCCGCCAAACAATCCATGGCTCTGATAGAATGTTGGGCTCGCAATAATCTGTGGTGGAGTTGCTACTGCCGCAGCGAAATCGGCAATGGCCTGCCGCGCCGGTGTCGCCGCCACAGCGTTAAGCGTGAGCTCGTACGAACGTCCAACTCCGGCAGGATTGGAAGTCACGAGTTCAACATCTTCGTATGCGAGGTCGAGCCCATGCGCAACAGTATCATAGTGACGAAGATCCATCGCGGGAGCCTAATCAGCAAAAATATAAGTGCAGAATGAATATCGCAGGGTTTAAACTCACCTCTGGAGAATATGCCCAGATAGTCACCTGAGCCGTACTTCCAGCTGCACCTCGGATATCGAGTTGGCGTGGGTGCTGCTGCCAGAAATCACGCAGACCAAATAAGACACCTCCGCCCTTGGCGCCTCCGATGTATCCAGTGCCATTCGCTTTCACACCGTGACCCGCATGTTTAATCCAGCTGCTCTTATCACTCGTTCTGCAATTTGGATCAGTAATGCCGAAAATTTAACTCCAAAAACATCAGGTGTACCTCTTCCAGATATCAAAATGGTCCGGGCTGAGTTGAACAAGAGTGTAGTCGTTCCAGGCCGCTAGGGTAGAAAGGTACGGAAGGACAGTTGTTGGCCACAAGCCGGAGTTCTGGTGGAATAATCAAATCATTTTCGTGCTTGTCAACCAAAACAGGCAGGTGCATACCTGGGCAGGAAGTGCTGTCCCATTGAATTGAGGTCCAAGCAGCGCGGCAGTCGCATCTCGGCGCAACCCCGACAGAACCCGCACAGCTTCTCCCCAGATCCCTCCAGAGGCGGAAGTAAAACGAACATGTCGGTCGTAGAGCTCATCGGAAAGCGGGACGTTGAATTGTACGCCCTATCAAACGAGTTGAGCGTGTTTCCGTCAGTGGAATATGGCACTTACTATTCCCTTGATAAAGTCCTTCGCTTGATCGCCGTCGAACAGGAATAAATGTTGGATTTTAACTGTCGATGAACCAGCGCCAAAGAAGAGTCTTATCGTAAATGGAAGCCAAGACCCATGCCCATCTCCCTTATAAGTCCCGGTCACCTAATAACACATTCCTGAATGAAGCCGGTAGCGAAATCATAGGTTATGCCTACCTTAATAGTTGCTCGAACTGGTCCATTTTGTTCAATTGTTGCAGCTGTAATAGTTGCTACTGTCGTATGAATGTTCGCGGGATCCGTGTTCTCTGGAGAATCTGGTTGTCCTGGTAAGGAATATATCATGTCTCCAGCACGATATAAAGCTCATGCGTACCTTGAACTTTGACAATTAATTGACCGTCTGATAATTTCTTGGATCCGCCAACAGAGAGGGACGAGATCAACGTTGTTCCCGAAGTTTTGATCTGGGCTGAATGGTGAAGCCACGTCAGAAGAGTATACTATAATAGAACATATTCGGGCGCACCCTCAAAATTGCCTGTGGTGACTGTGATAGTGCTTCCGCTTTGCTTGACGGTCACCGGTGAAGACGGCTCTGTGGGCGAACCTGGAGCCAGGTGAAGCGAATCCGCCAGAGCAGCATCTGGTGCCATTGCATGACCTGTCCATTTCAAAGAGCCATCCGGCCAACTGTATAGAGATGAGATGCAAATTTGAACAAGAGGCTTGGAAGCACGTACTAGGCAAGCGGCCAACTCTGTACCGGAACACTTTTACCATCGTTGGTAGTGAGCTTCAAAGCAGTTGACTTATCAATCTCGCCTTTCGCCCAAGGTACACCCCAAGAGCTGCTAGTCGCTGTAGTAGCAGGAGATTTGCCGTCGAGCCAGTGCAAGTCAACACCGTCTGTCGCGCGGGGTTTGTTGGACATGATAGTAAACTGGCGGGGTACCAAGCTGAACGTTATGACAGCACTTCAGAGTAAATAAGTCGTTCATTATAACTCGGATGGCCGGACCGCCATGCACGCGCCATCTGGGTTCGATATAGCGGTCCTCGACGAAATGGGAGTCGGAGAAGCTCGCGAGGAAGCCAAAGCGGAATTCAGCCCCAATGGCGTAACAAGATCTGCATACTCAAGCACACCACAACAATCAATCGTAGCCAAGCACTTTATTGGACTCGGAAAAATGCCCTTCTTTAGTACTTCCATGTGAGCTTCACCACGTAGGAAGCCGGCCCGCTAGGCCTGAAGATCAGAATTTCGGCTCAATGCCGGTCGAGACTCGAAAAGCCAGCATCGAGCTATTAATGGCCGGGTTGCTTGGCATAGTACTAATACATAGCTCTACCTCTGGGCGGACGCAAGACTGAGACTACGTGAATCACTGAGTAAACTGCAGCCAACTTAGTGATCGTGGTTGACTCCGAGATGATCAAGCTCGTAAGCG
Organism: Ceratobasidium sp. 428; assembly: GCA_019623705.1. Lineage (NCBI taxonomy): Eukaryota > Fungi > Basidiomycota > Agaricomycetes > Cantharellales > Ceratobasidiaceae > Ceratobasidium > Ceratobasidium sp. 428. The sequence goes on from WSTJ01001138.1 coordinate 8,781, forward strand.
CCCTCGGGGCTTTGCTCCTTATCGCCGAACCTTTAACTTTCTCGAGCGCACTCCCGACTACCATCCCTCAAGCAAATCTTGAAAAGCTCAACTGTGTTTTCTCCATATCCCCTGACGAAAATACATCCCTAGAATATAATCTTTGTCCTCTACTCGAACATGGTCAATATCGAGTTTCAAGAGAAGTGGAGACACCTCCCTCCATAACAAAAGTAGGTAGCTCTCTAGTGCACTATCGTTTGGACGTGATTTATTCTTCTTGCTCTACAGATCCACTATGATATCAGCCTACAGCAGAATATCGCGTGGGATGGCACTCTCCCTGCAAGAGACCAATGCGAAGTGGGAACCAATATTTGTATGACTGGTAAGCTCGCCCACTAAAAACTCACCCAGAAATTCGACTTACATTCGCTGGATTTGAAGTAATCAGCGAACGTCCCGACCATAGGCTGGAACCTCCAAGGACGATATATGTCGTCCCAGTGGCGGGTAGTTTCCAGGGTAGGCAATTGAACGCGACGTCTAAGATCGCACCCCACACAGATGCTTCTGGACGTGGTACGCTATCACTCTTCTGACAGAGATCCGGCGAGTTTAAACTCACTTCATCTATTACAGCTCCCTTGGAAATGACGTTTCATGGTGGATCGTATATGGGAATCGCACAAGAGGCGACCTTTTCATTTCATTGTGATCCTACAATAAAAGAGGTCAGATTTGGTATAATTTTATAGGAATTAAGTATCTAACTGTAGGTGCTGGACAGCCTTCCGAACCAACCCTGACCTCTCATGGGGATCCTCTTGAAGACCAGGGCAAACACGCGTTAAGTTGGATTTCCCGTCACGCTTGCCCCGTTGGTGGATATCCTGAAACAAGACAGGACAACCCGCCGCAAACATCGCCGACCCCGCCTGCCCCAGAGCGTCGTATATCAAGCAATGTCGTACAAATCAATGCTGTTATGTATGAGTCTAATTCCGCCAATGCGTATCATTTAGTGATTGCCCTTTCCAGCATTCTCGCGATCGTAATCGGAGTTGTCCTGCTTAGAAGGCTAATCCAGCGACATTCTGGGCGTGACTCCCGTCAATATCGTTCCCTAGCTTTATCCCATATTGGTTCCACACTTCACCACGAAGCCGACTCGCGTTCACCCTTATCACCTCACACTTCTGACCCGAGCCAGGCAAGAAGATATGCTTCCACGTAAATAGCTAGGCGTTTGTCTCAAGGCTTGGATATTTGTACGTGTTAAAATATCTGATAGGATTTATGTGTATTAGATAATACAGTTTCGTAAAATCTTGCACATGTTGCCTAAAACGGAATGCTGATCAGAAAGCTTTTCATGGCCCCTTACACCTGAGATCAACCCCAGCGCCACCAGTTTATCTTCCACCACGCCTCACCAGTGGCTTGGATCGCGCCTTGAAGGATGGATCTTGGCCTAAATCAAGTACATGTGTTAATTACTGGTGCCGCGGGAGGCATTGGTTTCGAAACTGTTCGGCAATTCCTAGGTATGTGGACTGGAATTGAAACTACAACGAATCCTGACGCATATATACAGAGCATGGAGCCTACGTAACAGCACAGTATCATACCGCCCCAGGCCTTCTAAAAGATCTTCAGACGACGTCAAAAAACCTAGAGCTTGTGCAGGCAAACGCTACAGACGAAAATAGTATTCAACGCCTGTTTGACCACGGCGGCGAGTTCTTTAAACAGGAGGTCCAGGTGCTGATTGGTGAGCCAATTTCTTCAGCGACATTCGCGATTTCACAAATATTTGTTCTACGGAGCTAGTCAACCATGGAATCTTTCCAACAGAAGACGTACACCTGGTAGATATGGATTTACAACAATGGAATCGTACTCTCGGCGTAAACTTAACTGGTGAGTCCCCGTATTATCCTGCAGCAATCCTTCAATCAGGCGAATATCCGAACTCTCCAGGCCCATTCCTCATCGTGCGGGAGTTTCTGCGGCGCCTCCGCAAACCACGCGAGAATTTTACTTCAGACCTTTCCAAAGTGTCTGTCGTAGTGGTCGGAAGCACATCCGGTGAATTCGGAGAAGCCGGTCATGTAGGTACGTTACTATGTACTCCCTACTGGCGGACGACGTTGATCATGCGTCCTCATCTGGGACCTTGATCTTATAGACTACTCCTGCTCCAAGGCCGCGCTTCAATCGGGGTTCATACGCACAGTGAAAAACGAAATCGTGAGTATCGCACCTGCTGGGCGCATCAACGCAGTATCACCGGGGTGGGTTCGGACTGCTATGGCTGAGGAGACATTGGCCAATCCTGCACTGTTTCAGCGGGCAATCGCGACGTGAGTATTATACCTCCCATGCTTATCGTTTCTGCGAATCGTTCAACATCGACGCCCGAGCTGAGTCCCTCTCGTGAACTGTAGTACACCCCTCAAGAAAGTTGCCACCAGCACCGATGTTGCAAAGCAAATCCTTATGCTTGCGTCAACAACAGTCTCAGGACACATTACGGGTCAGAATGTGGTCGTCGCCGGAGGAATGGAGGGAAGGCTGTTAAACGTACCTACGACAGAAGGTTAAGTCACCGAGTAAACGGAAGTAGGGGGCTCGATGATACTGGAACTTAGCTCAGCGTGGCTAGCCTCTGTGTAGTACTTGTTCTAACATATGATACCTTAGCCGTCTGCTGACACTCACTTTGGAGCTATCGGACTTAGTTTTTGGCGTATTGTTGAGGGCAGAGACATGAAATACCCTCTGGAATACTCGAGCTTATCAAGACCGCATATATACATAACAAGCTAGAGCATCCTAAGAAATCCATCTAAATGCTATTGGAACCAATAATTAGACCCGCAAAATTTTCTTATGTCTTGTATATCAGTAGGGCTCCGACAGACTTTTGCTGCCTCAGGGCAACCTTGATAGTGTTGTTAGTCATACTAGACAACCTTATTAGCAGATATACGAGCCTACGTGCACAATGAGCAGCAATACTGTTGGATGGGCAGAAGATGAAGTTAAAGATGTATGGCTAGACGCGAAAAACTTTAATTGAGATGTATTTATGCACAGTATTGTTGGATGAGCGGTGCATACACGAATGATGTAGCCGGGATTGTTATCCTATTATTTATACGACACTACGAATAGGATTTACTCTCACGGGTCCGTTCCCTTCAGCATCAAGGGGGATGCTGTTATTATGTCCAGTCACAAGTTCATCAGCTTCTTCAAGCTCAACTTCAGCAGGTGTTTCGGTGCTCGGTTTATTCAGCTGTAAACCGCAAATTAACAAAATCTAGTGTTTATAATAACCCTTCTAAGCCCACATACCGCAACGTATACTGCGCTGAAAATTATAATAGCGGCTCCCAAAATACTCAATCCGGGAGGAATCGCCCCGAATGCGACGTATTCGAACCCAACGGTGAACACGATTTGAGTGTAAAGGGCTAGTGTACCACGAGACGCTGCCTCACGTTGAAGACCGATTGTAAGGAATATCTAAGGGAAATTTTTAGCCCGGCACAGAACTAGAAAGGGATAATGAAGTGGCAAGGCAGAACTTACTTGAGCCAAGAAACCAACTAGACCGATAAACAGTAAGGTAGCAAGCCAAGTCCACTGGGTTGGTATGACCCACTGCGAGCCCGTTGCGTTCATTCCGAGTGTTCCCATCAAGACACACCTGATGCATGCATCAGTAAGCACGGCGACTAGACATTCTTGTATAAACGGACCAGATGGAGTAGTACGATATAGAGTGCATTGGGTGTGCGCGCTTACCAATAACTCGAATAGAGGTATCTAATCGGGCGCCAAGGAACTCCGTAACCTGAGAGCTTCATGGAATAGAATACTTACATGCCATAGGTGTCGCAAAAACCCCGGCAAGACCAACGCTGGTTTCAATTACGGGGTTGAACATCTGATAGTAGACTCTTCTAAGATTCTTACCATACAGCAGTCATTCTTTGCGATTCTGTCACTTCCAGGTTTATACCTTTTTTGTCGGCATGCTGATCACCGAATAGCGATGCTGGTCGAGCTATCAAAACAACTCCCAGCAGAGACGTTACTATAATGAAGTTCTGTATGAGGGCAAAAAAGGCCGGACTGAAATAACTCACAACCCGCCACAACTTGACCTCGAGATATGGGCTCGTGTAAGATAGTGAAACCAAGCAGGGCGGTTATGCTTGGGGCCAAAAAGGTGAGAACAGTTGCATCCGAGAGAGACATATATTGAAGCGAGTAGTAGAGCCCGAAAATGCCAAAGAACCTAGTATTAGGTGTCAGAGTCAAGGAAATGGAGATGTACTTGAAAGCTTACCCCACAACCCCTCGAGTCGCAAGCCACCCCCGAACTCCTTTTGGACCAAGTATCGGGTCCGGAATGCCAAGCGAAATCCTGTTGGGGACTGGTTAAACACGTACTTCACCGGCAAAATGGACTTACATATAAACTTGACAACATATCCAGGTCATCCCCATTCGAACTGCAACTAGCTAAATATCACATTTTTCCAGACATCCCGCTGTGGAATACCAGTGTGAACTCACCTCGAGTGTAGGAACTAGTGTATCGAGCATGGTAAGAACTTTGACTCCCATATACATCATACTGAAGAATAGCTGGCTAAGGGCAATAGTGAGAAGTCCTTGGTTTTTCAAATAAAAATCTGATAGAGGACCATGGGTTGATCGTGCACGATTGTTTGAGTGGCCTGTCTGAATAATAGCGAAAGCTGAATCTGTAAGGGTTGCTTCGTCGTGGTGCACCAATAGATGTGGCATGCTGAATCGGTAAGAAGATTCCACTCCAGAGTCAAGAAAGGCAGTTGAGTGCGTGCGAAATTTCGGTCGATTTAGATTTGTCTAAAGACGCAAGAACGAGTTTAAGCATGCTAGTTTTATGGGCTTCGCTGGAGCCAGTATATATATAAGCAGGCAACAGACTCGAGTCATTGTACCGGGATCGGGTCTCCGAAATACGCGAGGAGAATCGATTGGAAAGGTAAGCCCGCAATGGTGTCCGAGAACGAGCGAACCACCACAGTCCGCGCTTAACTCAGGGTCTACACAACTACGCGAAAATTTTGTTGTAGGGAGATTTCAAAAAAATGTTTGAGAAATGCGAAATTCAACCCGCTAGATAGACCCTCATGAGAAGCCTCTCAGAATGTTCGGGTGTGGCAGAGATTCTGGGTAGGTATGGAAATCGTTGTTGGTTATGTGCACAAAACGCGTGACATGACGTGGGTGAGTCCTTGAGCCAGAAGGTCCCCAGAACCTTTCTGTGGACAAGCGCCAAACGTGCTCCCAGAGGCTCATGCAAGGTTCGTTTACTTGTTTCATTGACCTCGGTATGAGATATACTGGCATTACTGCCATCCTGATTGTGCGAATGCTGAATTGGTTGTTTTTTCTTGGTTAAATGCATCATATTAATAGACAATTCTAGGTACAGATAATGGCTACATCGTACAGTAGAAAAGAACTGCGATAGAGAAAAACATGCCAAAAACGCGGCAGGAAGTGATAAAACATTGACATGGAGAGCGTCAAGGAACATAAGATGCGGAGGAACTAGCAAGCTTGCAAAAGGAGGATCTTAGAAACCAGCACGGAAAAAAGTTACGACTACACGCTAGTCGAGCGCCAGGTGCGATCTGCCTGCTGAGTACATCGTTATCCAGCGCCTTACAAGCCGTTACCTGAGTGAAAACCGACCACAGTATATCTAAACGACAAACAATACGGATTAGCAACGGCGAATCCTTGTAGAAACGAATACGAGCCACGTACAAGACCGAGCTACGCAGCGCGTACACCTTGTGTGCGTGTGTCCTTATGCCCCTTGGTACTCATGGTAGACCGCTGGTGTTAGAGGGAGGAACTCGGGGGGGAAGTGGTTGCATCGAACATGTAGCAACCAGGGTTAGTTTTATATACTGGCGGGACTTCCTCGCATTCCGACCGGAAAATGACCAATACCCATCATATGGCATATCAGCCGCAACCTTGTGGTGCACCTCAGAGCCTCAGA
>WSTJ01001139.1:0-14835 GCA_019623705.1 Ceratobasidium sp. 428
CCAAAGCACTTTGATAAAAGGTGGGGTAGCCAGGATCCCTCCAAAGAACTCCCCACTCAGCCCAGTTTTTGCTGATGTGCTTGTCGTGCTCCGTATGACTACCGAGAAAGCATGATACTTGCTATCGCCAAAATGTCGTTGAAGTGCAGCGGCAAGGCGGGTATACTACAGGATTCGACTCTCCTTTCAGGCGTGTCGGAGATGGTATTAATATAATGATATAATGATAATATACATGCCGTACTATCATCGTTGTATATTCAAATGTCAGACAGTATGGTAGGCCTGCGGTATGACAGTACTCACTATTGTCAAAGTGTCATTGAATACGCAGCGTGATCGTGATACTACGGGACCCGACCCCTCTTTCGGCCGCACTGTTTGCCGTATAACTATTATCATAGAATCATAAATACACACATTACACTATTGTCAATATTCTATCAAGTGTCAGTACGTCAGGTGGGTCTGCGGGATTCGATACCCATGCCTCATGCTCGTCGCGCTTTGCATGTATATGGTGAGAGAATGATAATAATCACAACTGTTAATTTATCGTAACAAACAACGCAGTACAGTAAAACACCGGAAATAAATGATTATAAAATCGTAGTTGGCATGTATCGTACTAACATCAGAGTGTCGTCAGATGTCGAGCAATACAGCAGGTCTGCAGGGTCTTGCACCTTACTCGTGCTCATCACGCGCCATACGACTATAGTAAGAAAGCTGTAGTTGTCAGTATCGTCAAGTTATCATCAAAGGTCAAGCAGTACGGTAATAATACGAGCACTAACTCCTATTACATGCTTATCACGCGCCATAGGACTACGGTGTTGAGATGATAATAATCGTTATCGTCATAATATCATCAAATATGCGGCAGTGCAGTAGACATAAGTGATTTGACCCCCTTGCAAGCGCATCGTGCGCTGGACCACCATGGCAACGTAATGTTAGTTGGAACAATAAATAGTATTGTCAAGCCGGCATCGGGGAGACAAATACCAAGACAGCGCCTTAGTCAAACCCAGTGCTGGTGAACCTTACACACTGAAATGAAATACAATCCATATGTAAATAAGATCTTTGAAGATATTCCGAATGACACAATAGCAGTACATGCGGCTGAAACATTGTTTAACGATACTGGCATTGTTTCACTACCATATTCCAAGCACTTCAGTGGTCATACCCATAGCCAGCTGCGTTTTACATCTAAGACTGGCTATCACATCCATCTCCATCGATCTTTGGCCTTACGCCGACCACCATGCCCGTCTCTCGAGCATTGCGCCCCACCCAGTATGCCCCCGGGAGTGTTAAACGTCCAATCCTGGTTGATTTGTTGGGCAATGAGGACGTCGCGCTGGAAAGTAAGCCATTCCTAAACGCAGGCTGTGATGCATAGCTTACCTCCCCGCATCAGCTGCGCTGATCCCCCTCGCGCAGGCGCACAATAATCAAGGGGAGCATCTGCCGTTGCGTCCCGTCTCTCCTGCACACGAACACAACAGCCAAGGGCCGCATCCTCCGCCGCATCCCTCGCAGCGCTTGATCCCCCTGTGTGCAAACCCAACAACCGTCGGGAGCCGTATCTATCATTACTCCCGGACTCGCAGGATTGACTGTGTGAATGTGTACATATACCAGGGATTCTGCTGTAACAACGCTCGCCGTGTTAATTACACAAAACTTTGAAGTTAGTGACAAGTCTTGTTACTCCGCGATGCCGTGCCTCGACCACACAACCCGGTACGGTCTTTCAGTATTACTCTCAGCGTACTTGTGGAGCTTTGACCTTTATTGCTTTCACCTCAGATACACAACTTGGACAGCGGGTTCGAAGACTGAGCGCTAGCTATATGTATGCGTGCGCATATAAGCAAAGAAAATTATTATTATTTCTTATGTTAGTCTGATGGGGCATTTGACGTTAGCTACAGGGATTGTTGTTTCAACCATTTGGTTAGACAACGTCGTAATGTGACAAAACCCCCCCTTCCCCCGGTATGGTCATTTATTATCCTTTTCAGCGTACTCACAAGGAGTCAATGTCCATCCCGTTTCCTTAGATATGCAACATGGTCCAACTTTCAGAGTAGATGAACACTAGTCTTGCGGTAAGGACACCCTACCAAATAGTTTTGTGCATCAGTATGATAATCTAGTCGTGAACCAACCCCCTGCATACACTTCCTAGTCTTAAGTATAGTCATACGGATTGCTTAGTTATGACTGCGTACCCGCATTGATTTGACTTTTTGCTTTGAGTAAGTTTTGTTACTGGGACGTCAGCATTTGTCGTGTATTATGACTATACGTATGTGATTACCCACACCATTGACCCACGGTGTCAAACTTGTCAAGTTGGCTCTTGATAGACTCTTAAGCGTATGTTATAGAGAGTAATGGGTATTCAATTTGATCGTGTATAAAACAACAGACAAGAAACATTAGGATATACATTCTGGGGAGCGGGGAGTGGAGGGGTGGATACTCAGTCTGATTGTGTATAAAACATCAAGCAGGAACGATTCTTGAGAAAACATTGGTATCAAGATATGAAAAAAAATTATCTGCGCCCTTTCGACTTGCGCTTCCCAGCAGCAGCTTCCTTTGCAGCGACCTGTGCAGCTTCAGAGGCACGTGTGGTGACGGCCCAAGTCTTGACTTGAGGTAACTGCGCGTTAGTGTCAGGAGTTGCGGTGAGCCGAGTCGATGTGCGCCGAGCGGTGCCACTAGCCTCAGCTGCGTTGGATAGCCGAGCTGATGACTTACGGCTGGTGGGTGCCTGAGGTGTCGGTTTGACGGCGGAGGACGACGCAACAGGCGATGCAGATGGCTGAACGACAGGGGCAGCAGTGATGGGAGGAGTTGGGGGAGTGGGGGCAATGGGGGTGTCTGAAGTGATAACAGGCAACGTGGGCTCGACGGCGAGTATAACAGGCTGGACAACAGTCGGGGCAGGCTCCAAGATGGTCGGAGTGGGCTCAACGGCGATTGGAATGGGCTCGACGACAGACAGGGCAGGCTCGGCAACGGATGAGGCAGGCTCAAGGATGGTTGGAGTGGGATTGACGACGGACGAGGCAGGCTTGGCAACGGACGGGACAGGCTCAGCAATGGATGAGGTAGGCTCAACGACCGGGGCAGCCGTTTTGATACCAGATGAAGTGGGCTCGACAATTGGCAAAGCAGAGTCAAGAGGAGACGCGACGGGAGCAGCAGGAGTAGCAGGCTGAGCGTTCCAGGTTGGTGACTTGACGAGGATTTGCTGCGTAACCGGGTCGCTCGACGACACGTCTTCCATATTGGTATCTTCGTCAACTATAGTTAATATAGGTTAGCTTTGTAGAACCGGATCAGCAATGATGACGTAACAACTTACTCGTAGAGTGCTGGACCCTCGAGTGCGGCTTAGCCCAGAGGTCTTGTGCGGCTTTAACTAAGGCAGCTGTAAGAAATATACGTTAGGACAGTGTAGAAACAGTCTATGAAACTACGTACCACGTAGGCGGGATGGCTCCTGGGAGCTGGTTGGGTTTCCAACGGCAAACCTCATCCCAGAAGACAAATACTTCCTGGGGAGCGGAATTGACAACATAAGGTTGTCCCAAAGAACCTTGCGTTTTTCTACCTGCTCGAGTTGGAGCTTCGAGAACGCATCTGCCCAATCAAGCTGAGATTTAACGAGTCGATAAAGGCCTAGGAGGTCGTCAGGGAGTTCTCCGCGTAGCCAATTGCCTTGATACTTGTTGAGGTATTCAGTCGCTAGCTCTTCGAAGGCGACAGCGTCGAGGTAGGTCCAACGAGCTTCGACCAGAAGTACGCTCGACTTCTCTATGCGAATCTGGACGCGATCGGCTTCAGAATAATTGCCACTCCGGTTCTCTTGTTGCTTGAGGGCATCGAGCCAGTGGTTTAGGTACGAATAGAGAGAGAAAGCGTCGCGGAAGCAGCTTAGAACGCGGGCATTGATCTCGAAGAAAGATTGGCTGAGAGACTCGGCACGCTCCCATCCGGCACGACGATGGAGAAGATATTTTGTGAAGACGGGAGCAGCGGACTCTTTAGCCTTAGCAATGTGGGCTGCAATATCGAGGGGTTTGTCATGGAGGTCGCACAGTAGCTCGAGATCTCGGAAGGCAGTTGCCCAGGTTTGTTCCGCGGCGTCAAGTAGCCCAAGAGCATGCACTACACTTTGCGGTGGGGGTGGATCCTGGCGGTCGATTGTCTGGAATGAACCAAAGGCGTGGCTGCGCGGCCTCCAAGCAGCTGCAAGGCGGCGAGGAGTGGACCTGGTAGGTTTGGGCTGGGTATCTGTATTCAAGTCAGGGCTTAGTATTTTTATATCAATAAACAAGTACTGAGACGGACCTTTGTTAAGGGTAAGCTCACGCGCCTTGACCTGGGTGCTCGAGGCGGCAATGGAAGTGGATGTTGATGGAGTAAAGTCGCACTCGCCAGTGGGATCGTGGTCGAGCATGTTAGACTGTCCGGTAGCATCACCATTCCCACTCTCCTCCTCCTCGCCATCCTTCTCCTTGTCCCCTCCCTCCTCGCTCGAACTATCCGCCTGCTCGCCCGACTTATCCTTGTCCTCAAAGTTGGACTCCTCGTCAGACGAGCTGCTCTCATCCGAGTCAAGTGACTGGTCCTCCCATCCCTCGTCTTCTCGCTGCTTGCCCTTGCCCTTCTTGTCCTTCCGATGTCGACGACGCTTCATGGAAGTTGAATGGTTCTCCATCGTACTCGCGATAAGCTCGTGTAGTTCGGTGTCAACGTCGTTGTCGTTGTGGGTGGAGGGCAGACCAAGCGCGCGTGCTTCGGAAGTGCGTTGGAGGATTGAGATGCTATCGCGGAGGCGTTGGGCCAAGCTGTCCATCTGGCCGAGTAAACGGGGCCACTCGTTGAGAGGCAGGCGTGACATGTCGCAGTTGGTGGGAATTGGATGAGGAAATTGTATATTGTACTTGACGGCCGAAAAATTGAAAAAAACCAGAATTAGAAGTCGAACCAGCCAAACGACGCTAGTCTCGCCTCCCAAAAGTGTCCCGCTCGGCCCGTGAATAAGCGCACCACTCTTGATCTGAGACTCAAGCCAAGTCTCGATGTGGAAAATGGTCTCCTCTATACTCGTCGGCGCCTTGTAATAGGTTTCGGCCCAGAAATTGTTGAAAAATGTGCGGACGGGAGAGGTGGGCGGAGTGGATGGCAAAACCTTTGGAGGGGGGACAGGGGCACCCCAGTGGCCAATCTCGTTCTAGAATGATACAATGTGAGGTCAGAACAATGCAAAGATACTCAGAAAAAGACTTACGGAGGCGGGGAGATGTGATTCGTGCGTGTTGGTAAGTTGGACAAGGTTTTCAACGCGCTCGCGGTGCTCCTGCGGTAGAGCCGGGGTCAGGGACAAAATATTGTCCTTCTCAGCACCATAGATGGCCGATCGCAAAACCTCGGCACCAAACGGCAATCCCATCCATTCGGCTGGGGGAGTGGGCGCAGCAGATGCAGTGGACGAGGGGTCAGTCTGGTCGAGGCGCATCTTGCCGGTGCGGCGGAAGAGGGTGTAGGCCATCGCAGACTGTGAGTAGTTCATGCCGTCAACGCCGCCAACAGCGTGGCACTTGGTGATTGTGTCGTGGAACTCGAGCATGTAGACTTCCCGACCATCACGATTGACCAGCCTACGACTGGTTTCCTGGCTGCTCGACGCGTCGATGGGGTTGGGACCGGCAATGACCTGTTTGAACTGGAAGATGCAGTCGTCGTCCGTCTCTCCAGACTGGCCCATTCGAATGCCGTCCAACCACGAGAAGGTGTTGCCACCCCTCATTGAGCCGGGGTCCATCCACGTCGCATCAGGCGGCAAACGCTGCGGCTCGATCCACTCGTGTGGCGCACGACCAATTTCTTCCCACGGAACCTTGCCGACACCGCCTGCTTGCGCTATATTATAGACAGTCAGGAGCGCGGTAATATCACTGTATAAGCAGGTACGTACCCCACTTGTACTTAATAAAATCTCGGAGGAGCTTTCGCAGCCTCCACAACGGCAAGCCAAGGAAATCCGGGAGGAGCGGTCCGCCACCGTTGTCCCAGTCAATGATTATATCAGTTAGCGGTGCGCCGCCCTCAACCTTGCTGCCTGCTGTAGCAACGTTGAGTTACGTGGTAAGGTAGCGGCACGGGGGTACTGACCAACTGACTCCTCGACGTGGGATTTGAGTGATTGCAGGAATGTTGCCAGCGAGTCGGACTTGGCGAGGTCGCTTAGATTTGGAGATACAAGGCTAGAAAAAATGTGTTAGGGACAAATAAAGATAATACTAAATGATGCTTACCTCCTGAGTCTGAAATGGCCCTCGCTCGGCTCGGTCAACAGCTGGATCGAAAGGCGAACGTTGGCTTTTTGGGCTGCCTCGGCCATCAACGATTGTAGTGTCGAAACAAGACTATTCACATATCTATGTGAGAAAACACATTAGTAACAATATACAACGGGGAATAAAGGAAGACGCACCGATCACGAGATATGGGATCGGTTAGTGTTGCGGTTGCCCGCTCAACGCTTAATTCGTCTTTGGCGGCATCCTTCCAGCGGGTTTGTTGGTCGAGCGGTAGAGCCTTGAATACGCGGCTTGAATAAGAGCGGAGCTGGCTCAACGAGAGCTTTTGGCCAACGAGCTCGGGTGCCTCTTCGACAAGGATTGCTTGGAGCGCAGCATCGTGCTCCTCGGGGCATGATTTCCGGTAAGTATCGAGTCCGTACGCCTTAGTCCGAACAAGGACTTTGGGGGCCTTTGCGCGAGAGTCGCGTTTATTGTGGTTGCCAAAGAAGTTATAGATTTTCTAAGAGAGGTGGGAGGAAGTTGGAGTTAAGCGCAAGCACTGGCAACAAGATTACATAAGCCGGGTAAACAACTTACATCACCCAAATTGTCAATAAGCCATCGTACATCCTCGTTGGTGAGATTGAGGCCATGGAAGAAGTGTGGAATAAACTTGTTCACGACAAAACCATGATTCCAAGTTGTCGCGTTGAGCTTCCGTTTACCGCGCTTAGCAACATGGGACTTGAACTCGGGGATAAAATCATTGAGGTATGCCTTGTGGGTGTAGTCAAGTTTGACGGGAAGAAGTGCGGCGGCATTAGACAGATCGTAGTCGTCGTCATCGATGACCTTCTTGGACAATCCGGACAAGATTGCTACAGAGCCAGACGGAACGGCCGTTGAACTGGTTGGGATGGGAGTCGACCTGGGAGTCGACCTAGACAAGGGACTGGTCGGGATAGGGGAGTAGCGATGCGAGGTCCGCGAGGTTTTCTCCTTCGGCATTGTGCAGAGTTAAAAAATAATGATAATAAATCAAGGGGGGCACATGAGGAAGCGATGGTGGAAGAAGGGGGAAGTTGACTTAGCGTGCAAGTCAAGAAGCCGGTTATATGCAAAACCACCGTAGCCACATTATTATCATCTTCTCGGACAAATGACCAATGTGTCATGCGCAGCACGTAGATTATCTTGCAGCTTTTCGTTCTGTGTAGCTGCATGACAAGAATCATGGTGAAACAATGTTCCGGGGCCTGCTTTAGACCCAAGTTGGCGAATAAAGCGCATATAATCTATGTGAAAGGTCAATCGCATGACTATGGCCTGCCTGCAGTCAAATTACAGGACGAACAACACCATACCAAAAGCGGTGTTTGATCTCAGAAATGGGGTTTGCTCACCTGGTCTTTGATGTTTTACCCCCAGATGTTACGCTGAGGGGAGAATACTGACGCCTACAATAATGACACGTGTCGCGATTCGGTCAAGCAGTCTTCATGACTGGGGTGGGGAGCATGTGCAGACACAGGAGCTCGTGCAAAAGTGACAATACACGCAAAATGACGGTATTTACATGAAATAATGATACTCACATGAAATGACGATACTCAGAACAATACTAAGATTCAAAAAAAATACACGTGGAAACAAACGTGGGAAACAGGAGCAAGGAAGGCCGAGACCGGGCCAATAGCTTTTGCAATGGTAGTCTCGGTGTTCTACCCGCGACGCATAATTGAGTAGGTGAGTGTGTTTTGCGGTGGAGCTTGGTCCCGTTCTGGTTTACCCACAACACCTTATGGATTGAAACCGGGGCAGTTTGCCACCGGTGATGGAGCACGGGCAATGTGAATGCTTGAGTGCGTACAGCCGCACTTCATTCAACCAATCAGTAAGCCAATTGAAGTGTCAGTACGTTGCATATGTATGTCATTCACTATATGCCACTATTCACCAAACGAGTTAGATATATGCGTGCAAATACAGTATGACGCCTGTCCTATTGACCACGCAAGCCAAAAACCGTACGCGTCTGAACGCCCAGTGTATAAACAGCGTATGCTGCAATGTAGCACTCCTCGGCAGGTCTCGGAGCCCAACGTCGCAACGTAAGGTGAGTACCACACGCACTTGACACTAACCATTGACACACTCGCGTCCCATTCTTTGACAAGCGTCAATCAATACAATGTCGTTAGTGAATATGTGGTTCCAACCTTCGAACTACACTCCTACTTCTACCTACAAAGTACACAGGAATGTAACAATGTACCGCTTAATATTATGTACATTTTTTTCTTTGGTTAGTACCCGCATGCAACAGTTGTTATTATCAGCGCTCCCGTATGTGGTGTACTAGCAAGCTGCCACTCACTTCCCATGCCAGGGCCGCTTAGCTGCGGTGACGTATCTTGTCTGATCAGTCAATTAGACGTGCATTGATTGGCGTTATGCCACCGACCTCTCACTTGATTGGCAGTTAGGCACAGTTGTTGAGGACCGGCGGCATACGCTGCAGCTGGATAGCAACTCGGAATCCTAGTGCCGATTGCCCAGCTGGTTCCCAAAGATCGCCGAATTGGTTTCCAAGAAACAGCTCAGCATCCAATTTCCAGATCGCTTGGCCACCCGGTGGCAGCAGCTGCAGATGGCTGACTGTGGTATATTTCATTCCCAGACGGTTGAATTCTCAATGCTAAGCCGTTATTTGGCTGCCAACTCGCCCGGCCACTAAAAATCCGAGCGCCACATTCTGGAAGCTGGGCTATCTCATTTCCAAGTCGCTATCCGGCTGCAGTGTACTTGGCTGGAATTTCAACAACTGTGGCGTTACCTGTATGATGCGCGCGGTCAGCCGCGTGGTAAGGCATTATGAATAAATAAAATAATAACCTCGCTGCACCGCGTGATTGTGATCGCAAAACGCGGTGTATACCGGGGATATGCGCGGGTTTCGCAAGAATGTGTTCTTCTCAGGCACAATAGTACCACAGCCGTTTGTTTTTCCCTCATCCTGATTCCCCGGGCGCAATAATACCATAAGCATCTAATGTAATCCGATCAGTGTCGGCGTAGTGATTAACTGCGAAGGGGTCAACAGTCCGCACATGGGGCAATGTTTTGTCTCTACGGACACAGGACTGTTTGCTAACCACAAATGGGTAAGAAAACCACCTATATGCGTTGCATATACCGAGTTGGAGCAGTTGAAATACATTTTGTATCGTCAAAATCTCAGTAGCATACATGAAGACGACAATATACATGAAATGATAATACTCTAAGGCTTGTTCATTTGCAAATTGTTAAACTAGTTTACGCCCTGTTATCTTTGGCGCAGAACTAAGTTCTTACCTCATTCGCACCCAACCTCGAAAATGTCCTCGAAACGCGGCCACTGCACTATTGAAGGCGCCGGCTCATCTAAAGTTACTTTCCAAATTGAGCACATCGACGAGAACACACCTACCTCAAAAAAAGCAAAGACTTGCAAAGATGTTAACCGACGCCGAAAAGCTGTCCCAAAAACTATTGATTTTGAGGTAAACGGCTCGCTGAAGTCCCAGACTTACGAGCATACCTCGCAGACCAAAGCGTCAGTCAGTGCAGAGTCCAAAACCCAGGCAGAAAACAACGCGGACGACATATTTACAACATGGATGGATGACTTTGAGGCACTTGTGCGTGAGATTGAGCCGGTACAGCCTGTAGAAGAGACCAACCAGAGCTCCCAACGAAAGGTACGTGAGCCTGACAGTAAAATGACAGTAGCTCATAATGCTGATGCACCCAATAAGACGCCGAACTATTATCTTCGCCAGTGGCAAACACGCCATTGCGACTCGTACGTTCAAACAATGTACGACCGCGAGGAACCCCCTACGACGAGGCTCTGTAATTTATGCCAGGCGTCAAGCGACCGTTTATATCGTTGCAACTTGTGCCTGGGTCAGTGCAAGATGTGCAAGTCCTGTTTAATTTCCTCCCATCGCTTTCAGCCGACACATCGCCCTGAAGTTTGGGACGGGGGTTGCTGGAAAGAGGCGCCGCTACACGAGCTTGAGCTTGTGCTAAATCTTGGACACAACGGGGCAGCGTGCGGTCTGAGCAAGTCCTCAAAAGCGCTACTGGTTGGTGACATTCATGGGTTCACTAAGATACATGTTCGCTACTGCAAGCATCCCGACGCTCAACCCCTGGCACTTCAACTCATAAGTGCCGGGCTCTTCCCGTGCTCTGATAACCGCCCGGAGACCGCATTTACTCTTAAGCTGCTTGATATGGTCGATGCGCTCAGCACTGTTGGACGAACCTCTTGCCACAAAATATATTCAGTACTGGCGCGGATTACGAAACCTGGATTTCCTGATCACGTGAAAGACCGCTACCGCGAACTCTTAGCTGCGTACCGCAAGTATCTGCATGTCATCAAACTTCGCCGTGCTGGACACCTATTTCAGCCACACCCCGACTTGGACGTGCACCCAGGTGACCAAGCATTAGACTGCGTAGCATGTCCACGCCCTGGCTTCAACTTTGACTGGAACGAGGTTCCGAAGAACCAAAGGCACGTATTTATTGTCATTTTATAAGTGAGTTATTGTACTAATCATAATAACCAACTTACAGGCCGTGGTTCCGAGCATGGTATAGCTATGACGGAAACTTCCGAAGCTATCGGAAAAACAAGAAAGTCGACGCTGGCGACGTTTGTTTTTCCGATGGCCTTGCATACTTCCCCCCTAACGAGGAGTACACGGAGTGGGTCAAGGCACAACCGGAGCCCAAAAAGTCAGAGGTAAGTACTGCTTACTATTCTCATCAATGTTGGTCAAAATCGACTAAGTTTGTACTAGGAAAAACCAGCGTGCGACAATCACAAAGCAGCCAAGGATAGCTCTGTGAAGGCCACTGGTCGTGATGTTACGGGGGTTGGCGCATTCACGTGTGGGAGCCACAGCTGTGTTGCTCCCCGCGGAATGGTGAACTTTCTTAAGGGAGAAAGGTAAGCATTGTTTGTATTGTTATTTCGTTGACATATTACCCTAAAATGATACTGTAGGCAAATATATTGTGATTTTGCATTTGCCGCCATGTACAAATACGTCAGCGCGCGTGGCTGGCTGCCCATTGGCATGACGTACAACATCTGGTGCCATTGGTGGATCAACTTTTTTCGGCGCGCGCAAAACCTGCCACCTCTGTATGAGCTTCCCCCCGAACTCGACCTGACTGGTGCAATCGGAAAGTGGCATCTTCTTGGTCACATCCGGGTCTGCTGGGTTCGGTTCTCGCTTGATTTTATCGCGTTCGTAGGTCGGCTTGAAGGCGAGGGACCCGAGCGCGTTTGGGCGCATTTTAACGAGCATTCGGGCAGTACGTCAGAGCAAGGGCCAGGCCTACGTATTGGTAACATAAATAACATTGCCCACGACTGGAACTTCATGAAGATAATCAAAATGCGTGAGTGATATACACCTTCTCAACTTATAAGCACAATGTTTACTTATTGCGCGCTAGACCTAACTCTCCCGACAAGGTTTCGCGATGCCAAAAAGTCGTTCGGACGCGAGCTAAAGGAGCACAATAACACAACGGCCAGCCTTCCCCGCAAATCAATTCTGGATTGGGAGCTGGAGTCAATCGTTCCTGAGGAGAAAGACGGAATTTGGACAAGCCCTTTCATGGACCCAACCATAGACGGTAAGAGAGCATACTTATAGTATCGGTAAAATATATATAATTTCATTATAGGTGGCTTCCAAGAGACGGTACAGGAAGAGCGCAAGAGCGAGGCAAGATCGGTGGGCGGAGGTGGAAAGCGAAATGGTGCGGTTCGATGGGTGGCCGAAGCAATCGAGTTGGAGCACAGCGTGTGAGCTTTTATTCTCTCGTTGTTTACACACAATCACTAATATCTCATTTAGACAAGCACTGCAAGACGAGGAGAAAGTGCTTGGCCCAAAACCTACCCCAAGGCAAGCAACGAACATTAATTCGAAGCGTATTAAACTCCGTGACCGAATCGTCACATTCACGGAGAATCGGACCATCCACATGCTTGATATCAGCGACGCTGACAAACCTCGTCCGATTGCATTTATTGGCGAGGACGGCGAATGGACCAACCCAGTGGACTTAGGGCTGCCATCGTCATACACGCGCACTGCTTTGGCCAAGGCTGGGGTTTTGCCAATGGCGGATCTCGAGAGGAAGCTTCGGCGCGGGGCGTGCAAGGACGCGTTGGAGTCCGTAAAGCGAGAACTTAGGGGGAAATCGGCTGCGGTCAAGCACAAAGGAACTCATGCGAGTGGGACTGTTGCTGTCACGCGCGCCGAAGCCGCAATCCAGGCTCAGACGGCTAAAATTCTCAAGTCACGCTGGCGTTATCTCAATTCTCGTAATGCGCTACTTCAGCTTGAGCCGACTGAAGATGATCTCGACCATTACCGCAACCTCGAGCTGACGGACCTCACGCCTCTCAAGGAGTACTATGCAGAATACGCTGAAAATGTTGGGCATGGAAAGACAACAATGTCTTGGATATGGAGGTCTACGGTCGCCCGGAATGTGACCGAATGGGAAGTTGAAGGTGAGCAACGCTCACAATGATTATATTCACGTCAGGAAAAGTTGGCGTTTAAATTTAGCACCCAATTCTGAATTGGCTAAATTTAGCTAAATTGACTAAATGCCCCCCTTAAACCACCTTTTTTGAGCCTCCAGTCACTCCAGGATGTTTTGGCACAGTAGCCCTGTGCCCTATGCACTGGGCTGCTGGTACTAGGTGTGCTAGGGAGGCAGCTATGCTGGGTTTTTGAGATTCTAAATTTGCTAAATCCGCTAAGTCAAGGATAAATTGACCTAAATTTAGCTAAATGAAAGTGTACAAATGGTAAGTCCCCTAAGTCCGTAAATTTAGCCAAGCTTAGCTAAGTCTAGCTAAATGAAAATGCACACCTTTTTCTGATGCAATACAAAATAACTTCTTGTTGTTCACTTAGCTCTGAAAACCGAGTGGTTTAGGTCTAGAGAACGCTACAAACGATGGGAGGAACAGCTGGTCATAACAAAACGCGAGATGGTGATGAGCATCCGATCGTTCCAGACTCACCAAGAGATCTGGGAATGGAAGGCTTGTAATGGGCAGGCAACACCGGGAATGAGGGCTTATGCATGCCGAAGGAGTCGGTTTTTTGCTCAGCTCTCGCGCCAAATGTTAGATGCGTGTCTTGAAGACTTAAAGGTACGCTTAACGATTCGCTTGTAGCCTATGTTGAGCTCACCAGTGTACCCAACAAAGGATGATATTGTTTCCTTGCCTTGGGCGGAAAAATGGTTAGCAACCAACGTGTCTGGTAAGCAATCTGACGATTTTGCGGACAAGACCGCCAACACTAATGATCATCCTGTGTAGACGGCGCTCTCATTAGATCTTGTATTTAATCGGTTGTCTTATCTTATTATCTATTTATCTGATCATCTGAGATCGTGTCGCGTGTTTGATCATCTAGATCTATACCACTTTGGCAGGTAAACACACGCTAACCATGCGCTTCGCGCTCCCTGACCACCACCACCACCATCCTACATCACATTGCCTTCAGTCTCTACCACACCGTACACGCCACACCTAGTTCAAGTATCAAGGTTTCTGGTCTCAACGGAGGTAAGTAAAGTTTTTATGCTCATTTACCAGGCGCTCTGCACCGTCTGTTTGTTGACACATTGCTTCGAACAACGTGTCAGGGCCAATATGCAACAAGGAGGCCGGTTACGGAACGATGCTGCGCTGAGAGCGCTATGTCAAGGGCTGGAGGGAGAAATTTTTGGTCCGGGAGGTTACGATGAGGTGAGTACGCTCGGTTTGTATGAACAAGACAAAGGTACTATTGACTATGCACAAAACCAAAGTTCATTGCCGGTGTTGTCCGAAACATAAATGACGGCACCAAGACGCACTACGCTGAACACAATAATGCTGGCAGTGGTCGTACTTTGCCAAAAGTTCGTCTTGTGTTGCCCCGCTAACTACTTGCCTAACGACCTCATCCTCATTTTCCAGGTACAAGGAAAAACTAACGCTGTATCCGCCAAGTCAACCTCCACAGCAAAAAAGAAAAAGGTGAGATTTGCCTGTGTTCGAATAGACTTACCCAATCACATCTTACCTAAACTACAGGTATTGCCAGGTTTGATCATTGCCTCGCGTGGTGCGGCTGCGCCAACATCCGTAAGTCCGAAAAGGTTGAACGGTACCTCATCGCTCGAAGGCGGCCAATCTGCCGCGAGTGAACAAGACACCATGGGCGCCTACGGCCGACAACCCGGTGTGTTTGTGGTGCCAGTAGCAGACGAGCCAACCACACCACCTGGCATCCGTTCACCGGCGTCCCAACTTAGTCAGCCGTCTACCATCGCATCGACAGTTCGCGCCAGTTCAACCATCTCGTCCATTTCCCGTTCTCGCTCCCTCTCCCGTCGCAGATCCTGT
>WSTJ01001140.1:0-14811 GCA_019623705.1 Ceratobasidium sp. 428
CCTCCTATTTTAAAACACTAAAAAGAAAAAGAGAAGACGATGGCGGCCCCTCCTCCTCCCAATTTCGGAGATATGACCATGGGGGAGCAGATCACGCGGTTATGTAACGCTATGACAAACATTGTGCTGGCAGTAGACGATATCAGAGGGAATCTAGCTGTAGCTCGTACTGAAATCCAAGACCTTGAAACCCAAATGACCAACGACCGAACCCATTTTGACGAACAGCTAGGTTTAGCTGGGGTGGATGTGACAAATACCTTTAACCGAGTCGTGGGCATAGAAGCCCTTGTGAATACGGTTATCACTAATCAGAACCTGCCTGCCCCAATAGGAGGGGGACAACAACAACCGCCACAGGGAGGCCAACAACAACCGCCTCCCCAACCTCCAACAGGCCCTGTTGGGCAAGTCAAGATGGCAAAACCGGATAAATTCGATGGCTCCAAAAGAGAGGAGCTTCGAAAGTTTATGACCTCCTGCCGTCTATTCATGGACACAAATATGCCAAACCATGGAGAAGACGCTAAAATCGCTTTTATAATTTCATACCTCTCTGGGTCGGCCCGCCAATGGGTTCAATCATATCTCGAAGTCGATATGCTTGGTAACCAAGTAGTGCTTTGGTTACATGATACCACTCTCTTCTGGCGTGAAATGAACGCCCGTTACGGTCAACTCAATGAAGGAGACAACCATAGGCAAGAACTTAAGAAACTACGCCAAAAGGGTACGGTACAAGACTACCTTACCGAGTTTCAGAGGCTATCGGCATATTTGGGGTATAACGATATTACGTTACGCGACATGTTTTATGACCATCTATCTATGGAGGTCAAACATAGCATGCTCGCGCAAAGCTTTGACCCGGCAGGTACCACGACCTTCAATCAAGTCGCTGAGCGAGCACTGCTCATCGACAAACACATCCAACAGTTCGCGAAGGTCGAAAAACCAAAAACCGCTTCTCCTTCGTCCTCCACCACCACGGCCCGTACCACCACTACCACTACCACGCAAGCCACGACCACCAAGGCCCTTTTGTCAAAGGGTGATCGCGTCTTCACTATAGGGACAGACGGTCGCGCCACTCGCGGCAAGGTTACTAAAATAGCCAAAAATGCGAAGGGTTTCAACGCGCCTTGGGTCAAGTGGGATGGACAAGATGGCGAAGTAAAAATGACATTCGATTCCCTGAAAAAAGACACTCGGCCCGCACCAAGTACGCCGAGCGACCCTAAAGGCCCTGGTCCAATGGACATAGACAGTGCAGGGACAGGGAAAAATGTCTTAATATGTAATCGCTGCCAAGGAAAGGGCCATATGGCTAAAGACTGCCCCAGCAAGCCTATGTCTGGTTATGAAGCATCCGTAGAAAAGGTGGAATCAGAAGAAGAGGAGTTGGAAAAAGACGACGCCTGAACAGAACCAGGAGGTCTGTTTTGGGCGAAATCTTAACCAAAGTGGAAGCGCACAATAAGAATAATATAGAAGATTTGGAATGTATGAGCCTGGAAAATAAAACTCAACTTTTACTCTACTTCCGCGCGCATCCACTAAAAACCACTCCTGACCAAAAATCCACGTACACTATGAAAGGTTTCCAAGGCTGGGCAATGCTAGACTCCGGTGCAACCTCCACATTTATCAACCGTCGACTCGTCGATGAGTTTAAAATACCAACACAAAAATTAAAAACCCCTAGAAAACTTCGTGTCATCGATGGACGCGACATCGCATCAGGCCAGGTTACAGAATACTGCAGCTTGAATCTCGAAATATTCGGACATAATGAAGTCCTGAGTGCTTATGTGGTAGACGTTGGGAAACATGACTTAGTGCTGGGTATGTCCTGGCTAAGCGTCCACAACCCGTCTATCAACTTCAAAGAAAAAAGTGTTTCGTTCAACTCGGAATTCTGTGCCAAAAACTGTCTCCACACAGCACATACCATATTCTCAGGCCACACCCCAGAAATTGAATTGGCCGCAACCACCGAATTACCCCCTAATTACCAAGAATTCGCTAAAGTCTTTGCAGAAGAGGAAACTAGCCCCCTTCCACCACACAGACCCTATGATATTCAAATTGACCTCAAACCCGACGCTAAACCAAGGCATGGACCCATCTACAGTGTCGGAGTAAAAGAAGACGAAGAAATGAGGTTGACTATTCAGCGACAGCTAGAACATGGACTAATCCGCCCTTCCAAATCACCTATGGCATCCCCGGTAATATTCGTGAAAAAGAAAAATGGAAAATTACGAATGTGCATCGACTACAGACGATTGAACGAGATGACCATAAAAAACGTCTACCCCCTTCCACGCACCAACGACCTTATCGAAAAACTCCGCGGTGCAAAAATCTTCACTAAACTAGATCTTAAGTGGGGATATAACCTGGTACGCATCCGCGAGGGTGATGAGTGGAAGACAGCTTTCAAGACTAAATACGGTCTGTTTGAATACCTGGTTATGCCATTTGGACTAAGGCTGTCGGGCGAGAAAAAGGCCGGATTCTGGTGCCTGCACCCGGAAACCGGCTCAAAATACCCAATCTGGCACCCGCACCCGCACCTGCTGCCGGAATGCAGGCACGCCCGCGGTTTCCCGCAAATGACCGGTATACCGCGAGCACACCGGAATGCCGGAATGCAGGTATACCGGTCAAGCGAGAACGCCGGAATGCAGGAAACGTGAAACGCGGGCATCTGAGAACACCCGGAATGCAGGAATAAGCAACGGAATGCGGGAAAAAATCGAGTACATGTAAGAACCATAACGGGGGAGGAGTCCGCGCACCCAAAGCATTCATCAAGCGCAGACGGATGGACACAGATAAGCAATTAATATTTAATTATAGTTAGGTACATGTACAGGGCGCAACAGACGGCGGATACTCAGAAGGTGTCAACAAACAACCTGGCGAGGTGTAAGCCATAGGGCGACTCCCCAATTGACGGCTCAATCAACCTGAGCTCCAGCCCGAGGTATGAGCACGCTAAAAGCGTCGAGAGACTCGGGGAGGGCTTCAGGTCCAACAATCTGCCATCACTCACAATAACGACGAGGTGAACCAGGTTGAAGCTGGTGTCGATGGATTTGCGAGTAATGACATCCCGCTTGTCGGGTGTGGTGACGATAATCTGAGTCTTGGGTATTTGTTGCTTGGTGAGTTGCGAGTCACCTGTAAGCTCACCAATTTTGACGCCATACGGCTGGAGGCGTTTGGAAAAGCTGCTGACCATGTCCTGTACGAGAGCCTTCATCGGGGCTATGTAGACAATCTTGAACGAATCTAAGTCAAATGCACCCGTTTCCTCGTCGCGTACCTCGAGTGACTCGTTGTGAATAGTAAGCATCGCGACATTGGTTTATATCGTGTCACAATCAGTTCAAGAATCGTTCAAGCTTTGACTAGCGACAAACCTTTCCGGCACCTGTTGGAGCACAAAGCAAGATAATATCGTCCTGTCCAAAAGCAACTGGGTAGAGTCTGCTTTGGATACGATTCGGGGTGGGCATACCGGAGAATGCGTCATGAGCCCACGTGGGCAAACGAGATATTTCAACCAGGTCGCCGGGGATAGCTGGGCGCGGCTTGGGTTCGGGAATGTGAATTTCTTCGTAGCCCTTCTTGGTGCGCTCAAGTGATCCGTCCAGAAGCTTGACCTTGTTGTTCGAGTTGAGGTAACCGCCTTATGAGTTGCTCAGACGCAATGCTATAACCGTCTACTGGCGAGATTGAGACAGGCTCAGGAACAAGAGAAAGAAATTGAGTGCGATTGCACTTCGGTCGAACAGTCCTCGATAGCGGCAAAGACCATATGAGGGGGAAAATCGCAGAGAGGTGCGGCGCGAGTACGCGCGGTCGATGATACCCTCGCTGCAGCCCGAACCATACCCAGTCCATCGAAGCTAAGTAGGAGATACAGAGGCAAGACGTCGGAGGAACCAGTATGGGTAGGGACATACGTGCCATCCCAGCTGGTAATGTTTGAGGACGAATCGAAAGAGCCACGCTGGCAATGCGTGGTGCGAGGGGTATCAAAGCTACGCGCCTTGCGAGAACAGCGTGCTCGCCATATCGGGGATTGTCTCGAACAGCAGCACGAACAGAGTGGAACAAGATCCCTCGGAGCTCGAAGAGCGCGCGGGCGACAAGCCCTGAAGTCCAGAAACTAGGGACGCAGAGTGCTTGGTCGAGAACAGTATTGGCGATGATCGGCATCGATAGAGAGAGCGAATACCCGGACGATATGGAACGACAGTGATCAGCTGTGCTCTGAACATGGACGCGAGGTCTCAAAGATCACCGGGGCAGGTGGAGGTCAGGCGAGTAGGATTAGGCGAGGAAGGCGAATACGGGCTGGAATGGGTTAGGAATGACGACCGAAGGAGACAGGGAGGCGATGAACTGGTCCGAGGTCGTCTGGGGATTTTCTTGATCGGTAATCGTGGGCATTGTAAATAGTGCGAGCTCGGGTGGCGTTCATAATGTCCGATGCCTTAGCAAGTTACACGCAACGGCAAAAGGTAATTCGTATGTAGAACAGCCCGAGTGCGTAGCCATCTGAGTCGAAAGGTGGCGGGGCGTGGACGTTGAGATACCAGTGTGCGCCAAATTGTAGCGGCTGGGAATGTGAAACCCCATTAGTAAGCGCCATAACAAATGAGCGTCGAAGTAACTCACCTCTCGCCCGTTGGGGCCCAACCGAATTGCCTTGCTCTCACTCCCGCTCGGGACCAGCACGCTCGTCACAATCTCTCGGTTTGTACGTTGCGATGTTGATGCGGCGTCTCGGGAGCAGTCAGGATAGAAGGGGTATCAACATGCTGGCGCGACGCTCGAGGAGTCGCAGGAAACCCAGGGGAATGGGCAGGGAAGCGGGCGAATCTGCGCGCGAGCCTCGGGTATACGTTTTGGAGCCTCGGAGGCGGCGGGCTACGTACTTGTTAATACTTTCTTACAGTAATGAAACAGTATTACACACCAAATCACACCAACCCAACGGATGCGCTTCATCGCAGTGTCAATCCCAGAGCGGAGATTTTGTTGCGGCAAGAAAAATGGACTTGGTAGCGCGTACGAACGTAATTTGAGTGAAATAATCAAAGGAAACAAGAATCAATTATACGTACCAGTCGAATTCCTCCGCAACCAAACCACCTAACGCAACACTTCCCGCATTGATAACACCGGCGGGTGGCGAGTTGGAATGAGCATACGACAGCTACTCAGGCCACTAGCCAGAAAATAATTAGCAATTTCTGGGCGATACGTGGCGTGAGGGTTGATGGGAGAAAAGTGGGTACGACGTACCTGTTATTAGACCAAATTTTACCATTTCCGCGCACAGACCGATGCCGTGCGAGGCACAGATTCCGGAACACGAGGCCGCTTGGTGGCATACGAGGTGGGGTAGCGAGACACGAGGACCGGGGGCACACGAGGTGGTGGTGGATGGGGACAAAACTAGAATAGCGAGGAATAGGGCCTTGCGATCACGTGCACCGTGTGATTGTCCGACAGTACTTGAAGTTCGTTTTGCTGTTGGCGGCAAGTATGCTCCCCTCAGCTATAAGAACAGCACGCTCAGTATACCATGTCCCTCAGCTCTGAGTCCCGTCGCGCTATCGAGGACTGGATATTCCGTGTTTGCACTGTACCTTGTAAGATGCCCTCCGTTCTGTCAAAACCAGTCCGCGAGACCAATGTGGAGGATTCGGATGACGAATCAGTGGATGAAGGTAAGTATATGCACGGCTCTCTCATATTGTAGCCCTACTCACAGTGCGTGGCTGCTTCAGGCAGGACTCTTCGGTTGGCGCTGGGTGGCCAAAGCCAGAGGAAGCGTGGACGCGCTGACTCTAGTCCCCTCTCAGGTACGTATCCTACCCTGACTGTCAGCTGCGCTAACACCATCCCACTAGACCGGCTCCGAGTCTTCCCTCGCAAGCAGACCCCTTACGAACAATCAAGCTCGCGGTCTGTAACCCCAGCTACCGAGTGTGAAATCAACTCACAGCTCGGGGGCGAGGATGACGATGGTTCCACTGTTGCAGAATCTATTCCTCGGCGAGATAAGACTAAGGCTAAGCGAATGAGACTGGCACCGGAGATTGAGCTTCGTAAGTGCATATGTTCAGCATCTCATGGCTTGTACTCACATAGCCTTCAGTCGAATCGATCGCACGCATCAAGGCGTCAAAGTCTCCGGCGTACGAAGGCTTCAAGGAACCTGTTATCGACCGCAAACATGATCCACCAACGCATCACCTCTTTGAATGTAAAGTGTAAGTCTTGCATACATCCAGGAGGTAATTCTACCCGCTTACCTTGAGGGCACAGGTGCGGAAAACTAGTCCCACGCCGGGTTGGCGTGTCCGAAACGTCAAATCTATTCAACCACCTGAATAGATGTAGGGACAAGGCGAAGCAATCGACGCTACTCGACGATTTTGGACTTACTGGTGGATCGGTGCAGCTAACTGAACGCGACGTGCGTGAGTTTTGCGCGCTCTGGGTTTCTGAGAACGCGCGACCATTTCAAATCGTCAAAGACCGATACGTGCGTATCTCGCCGGTCTTCCAACAGTACAACTGACCACGCTACTTGCTTTTTAGCTTTGCAAACTCCTCGATCCACAAGCACGCAAACATTTGCCCTGTCGTGAGACTCTGAGTCAGGATATTAAGCGCATATATGCAGCAACGCAAGAGGATATCGTTGCTGCACTGGCTGTTAGTCTTTCTAGTTTACTTTTGGGCTTCGCTCCGGCTTAGATCTAATATTCTCCCTCATACTAGGAGCTTCCTGGTACTCTGCACATCGCGTTGGACATGTTCCAAGCAGATAACGGTACTGATTACATGGGCATCGTGATATTCCATCAGGAGGTCGTGAAGGGAGAAACGGTTTCGATTAAGCGATTCTTACTGGAGTGTCTCTCGTGAGTACTTCCGTGTCATCTCTAGTCGCAATCGGAACACTTGACGAATTCACAAAATAGGTTTGGAGGCGAGTCACACACTGGTGCATCGCTTGCACGATCCGTATACGAGGTTTTGTGCAAATTTAAGATTGAGCATCGGGTAAGTGTTGCATTACTATCATCCGTCAACTTACCTACCTGTGTCAAGGTGTGGGGGGTTGTGTGTGATAATGCAGCAAATAACGGCACGATGATGACCCACCTGGCCAAGTATGACCTCAAGCGCCTGTCTGGACACGACTCGCGCATCATTTGCAAGCTACACGTTCTCAACTTGGTAGCTAAGGTACGATCATTTTTCAGCTTTGATATTGGTCTAAGATTTCCGGACAGGCGGTGATGAGCGACTATCGCAAATCGCGGCCAAAGGCGACCGATGATGATGATGACGATGACCAATATGACCTACTACTTGATTTTTTGCCTGCGATGGTACGTTTGTAGTTGGCTGTTTGTGGATATATGCTAATATCTTCTCAGCTGGAGGTTGCTGACGCCGCTGACGATGATGAGGAGTGGGAGGATCTTGCTGACGACGCGCCGTCGTGGACTCTTTCGGAAGACAAGGATGAAGATGACATATTTGCAGAAATCGAATTTCCACAGGTGGAAATGGGCTCGGCAGAAGCAGCTGAGCTAGAGGTCATCAGCAGGGTGCTGTGGAAGGTATATCATATAGATTGATTGAACCTTGTTGCGTACCTGACAGTAGTATGTATGATGTGCAGCTTGCTAAGTTTGCCCACAAGCTCCGCTACTCCCCGGCTGCCCGCCAAGTCTTTCGGGAGATCTGTGAGTTGCTTGGGCTTGATGGCCCGTTTGGTGTGCCAAGAGACTCTAAGTCCCGCTGGAACTCAACCGGAGACATGGTGAGGCATGGGCTTCGCCTTTTTGCTGCGATGTATGTCATGTTTACTGTCTATATGCGTTATGTATGCGCGCTTACATCACTCCTTTAGCCTCAAAACACAACAGGAGCCACGGCTGGCCATCCCCCGTAGCCACCGCCTGCATAAAGACGAACAGAAGTATCTTAAGGGCTTGATCCAGCTGTTAGATGTGAGTATCGAATGGCATTTGATGGGTCTAGTGTTTTATTAGCTCACGGCCTCATTGTCACGTTTCAGCCACTTAAGGTACTGACGGAAATTCTTTCACGCGCTGGTGTTTCCATGCTGGCGGATATTATTGTTCACTTTGATACCTTGGACTTTGAGTACACGACTATGTCGCAGGACATAAAGCTCCCTGCCTTCGTTCGGCAGGGAGCCAAGCGTGCACTCCTCGTGCTCAACAAGTACTACGGGCTGACGGATCGTTCGCATTTTTACCGTCTAGCAGTTTGTAAGTAAAAATTCAAATTCTTGGGACCCAACTCACTTGGTATGTTGCTAGTGTTGCACCCGTCGATGCGTGTCCACTATCTTAAGCAGGCGGGTTGGCAAGCTGAATGGATCGAGGAAGCAACGAATATTTGTGTCACTACTTACGAACAGTTTTACAAACCGACAAACGCCTCGAACGCCGCAGCGGAGACCACTACCTCGCAATTTGCCTACTCGGTGAGCTGATTTGTGTCAAAATTGATTAGTATTGGCTTACTATTTGACTGCAGTCATACATGAGCCGCTTGTATGCCAATGTCCCAGGTGCAAGCACGACAACGGCTAAATGTCCTGTTAACGAATTCATTAACGGTTCGTGATTTATATACATATCTCCGACATCGCAGCTCAACCCTCAGTAGCTCCACCACTCCTCGATTTTGACGCCAAGGGCGAACCGTTGCTGCGCAATCCCCTTGCGTGCTCAGCAAAATCGTTTCCGGGCCCGGAGCGCTCCCGATGCTCCGGATTTCGGGGTTGGATCCAGATGCTCCCGAGAGCTCCGGACGCTCCGGAGCATGCGCTCCGCAAGAGCTCACGTGCTCCGGAGTGCTCCCAAGCGCCCTGGAGAGCCCCGGAGAGCCGGATCCAACCCCCCAAATCCGGAGACTCCGGAGCCGGAGTGTGTTTTGCTGACGTGGTGGCACAGTCAGCGTGTTGCTGGCAACGAATGGAACGGGCTTACGCAAATGGCCCTTGATGTTCTAAGTATGCCGGGTATGTAGTTTATTCTTCATGACGTGACTGCCTGCAAATCTCATTCGTTGCTTACAACGCAGCTACAAGCGTCGATGTGGAGCGCGCGTTCTCGTTTGCTGGTACTATTGTGGGTAAGCGCCGCCACAGCCTCTCTTCGTACTCGATCCAGGCAACTGCGACACTTGGTTCGTATTCGAAGGCCGGCCTCGTAAAGCGGGGATGCTTGGTGCTGCCGCGGGAGGAGAAAGGAAAAGGGAAGGAGAAGCCGGCGAAGGAGAAGGCAAAGGAAAAGGAGAAACCGGTGAAGGAGAAGGCAAAGGCGAAGGGTAAGGGCAAGGCGAAAGTGGCTACGACGGATGAGGATGATTGAGGCACGCGGCATCCTTACTCCTCGCGAATCTCCGGATTTTTTCACGATTTTCTTGTTACCATTTACGAACACGCTGTTATCTTTTGCCTGAGGGCTAATACATGATGATCTGATCCACCCGATATGTCTGTCACGTGATCACACCGCCGTTTCTTTCCCCCAACAACACTCGAGGCACACCTGTCCACCCACCACCTTCCGCTCATTTCCTGCCCTTGTCGTACCCGACCAGTCACCTTGCGCGAACCAGACGCGATCATCGCTCTGGTCGCTTCTTTGTGTTTTATGCTCGAAGGTAAACACTCCAACTGACCTTGTTCGTTGCACATGCTGATTCTCCTGTACACTAGATCCGCTGGCTACTCATTATAGACTTCTGGGCGCGGTGTGGACATGCACGGTTACGGTATGATCACGGTCTAGGCTTCGGCGCTCGACTCTCCTCTGCGCGGTGCCGTTTCCCCCTGCCACCAAACGCCGCCGCTGCTCCGGTTGCTTCAACACGCCCCATGTTTATTGTGGTAGGCGTTGTCCCGTCACTTACTATCTAGCGTTTGCTAACTCATGTGTGTATTAGGCTGCGATAACGCCTGCGAAAGTTTGGGTTTTCGGTTACACACCTATTGGACGTAATCTTATACGTGGGTACTTTATTTCCTCCCTTTCACTCTAGTTGTTCGCCATTTTTCGCTCCATTATCCTCGCCTGCACCCGTCGTCTCCTTCTCGCGCTAATCGTGCTCGTTCTGCGTAACCACACCTCCACCGCTTTCCGCTTCCCTCGCCGTACAAAATTTCGCCTTGCCTGCTACTAAATCCTACCATCGTTCGCTTGCCATTTTACTATCTAATCATGTTCTGTTGTTGCACAGCCTGCTAACTAGATCTCTGTTCCGCTCCCAATAGTTATCACTCGATCTATTTGCTCTCGTAGGCGCGTCCGCCTTCAACCACACGTTTTCATGCTGCGTGTTCCCGAATCACTCGCCGCTCCCCTCGCCCTCATGTTTTTTCTTCACGGTTGGGCCGAATAACTCGCCTTCGACTTGCCCCGCGACCCCGTTGCCCCCATCCCTGCCTCTCGCAGACCGGGAGCGGTTCCTCCAGCTCCCGCTGAGCTTGCTCCCGCCGGATCCTGCTTGTTTGGCGAGACGCCGCCGACAACCTACCCCCGTATGGCTTCACCACGCTTGTCTCCGCTTTGCCCACGTCACACCCCGCAATGGACACCTCAGGCAGCATCGTGTTTCGTTTGTGCCCGCGTCGCTGATGACACCGCCGCTCATATCGCTCTCCAGCTCGGAGATCTCTAGCGACACCATGCCCGAGGTCTTTGGTTGGACGACCACGTGCACTACCCCAGAGGACGCCTGGGCTATAACTGTGACTGGAACTTGGCCTTGGGCTACGTGTCCGGGGCGCAGGCAGCCGTAGCGGTGTTGTTTTGTTGAGCTCGACCGACTCGTACAGTTCTGGGTACGGTTTAGGTTCGGTCCACCAATTGAGCCGAGGAATGTACACACGTGACGCAGCCGGGCGCTCTACCCAGGTTGATGCCCATGGCCGACAAGGACTATCACGGGAGCGACGGCGAGAGCGAGCTCGGACTCAACATGCCCACGGACGTGTATGTTATTATTGATCCTCCATATTACTTTATTTGCTAACTATGGTTTAGTGTTGTCCCGCCGCCGTGAGAAGATCCGCCGCCGCAAGGAGATCCTCCGTCAGCGCATCGAGTGGGAACAGCGTCGCCCCGACGACCGCCGCGAAGGCTTTGCTCGCCTCAAGGACGTCCTTCCCGTGTCCCTCAAAAGACTCCAAGATGGCTCTGCTGGACCGAGGTGGGTTTCACCTCCATCTACCCACGTCCATGTGCGCGTATCAGCGCTTTGCCCAACCTTTGGCTGGAGTCTCAAACCTTGCGTCGCATGTTGTCCGGTGCCTCAGCCCGGCATTTACTGCCTGAACTATTCGGTTCCAGATCGGTTCGACTGACACTCGTTTACTCACGCAGCAACCAGTCACGTTCGATATATGTAAGCAATGGAGCAGCAGACGCAGTCCAAACTTACTGCGTCTGAGAGATCTTCATTGTTGGCGGCCGAGCCGCCGAGCTTCAACACTTTTACTTGTCCCTGGCCCACAGTTACTACAAGTCGGATCGTCCCGATTACCTCGATTTGTCCTGCATTGAACGGATGGAGATAGGAGCTGGTGGGTTGTGGTATTGGGTCGTCACGAGCAGTTTGCTGTGCCCATATCGCCACCCTTCGTCGCGAGTTGTTGCCCCTTCGCTTCGTTCGCTTCGTATTTACTCCACGCTTCGGTATTCTTCCATGAATGTATTATCCTAGTATCCAACATCCATCCGCTCCCGTTACCTAACTGTATCTTTACTGGTACCACCGGTAAAGCATCAGACATTCTGAGATTTATTTTGGTTGATTTTCTCCCGTCTTTGTACTTAATCATTGTTGCGTGTTGTCCATAATGATATCATATCTGCTCGTATCCAACCTTGTTTAACCGCAACATGTAGGGCGGTATAACAATCCAATATTGTAATTCAACTCTACAGACTCAATCTACTTGTTCAAAAGACCTAGAAGGCCGGCATTCTGGCCAGGGATATGCCGGAATTCTGCGGGCAAGTGCAGGTATCTCGGCGCTTATTTGCCGGTTCCCTGCGGTATCCGGCCAGGAACCCAATGACCGAATGGCGTTCTGGCACCTGCACCGGCGCCGGCACTGCGGGAAACCGCGGGAAAAATTCCGGCGGTTTGCAGGAATCCCCGGAGCCGGATTCTCGCTTGACAGCCTTAATTTGGACTCACGAACGCCCCTGCCACATTTCAACATTTCATGAACGACATTCTTTGTGATATCCTAGATATTTTTGTGATTGTCTATCTGGATGACATCTTGATCTTCTCCAAGAACCCGACGGACCACCCTGGCCATGTTAAAGAGGTCTTATCCCGACTAAAAAAACACAACCTATACTGTAACCTTGAGAAGTGTTTTTTCGACGTCGAAGAGATTGACTACCTCGGCCTTATTGTCTCCCCAGAAGGTGTCCGTGTCGACCAAGAAAAGGTCACAAAGGCAGTCGATTGGAAAGTCCCATATAACGTTAAATCGTTACAAGAATTTTTAGGATTCGTCAACTTCTATCGCAAATTCGTCCCAAATTATTCAGGCAAGGCTCGCGCCTTGTTTAATCTACTTCGCAAGGATACAGCCTGGAATTGGGACAAAGAAGCACAAGAAGCATATGAGTCCCTCAAAGAAGCACTTAAATCGGCCCCATTACTCATACAACCAGACCCAACCAAACAGTTCTATCTGGAAACAGATGCGTCCGACTATGCGACAGGAGGTGTCCTTTCCCAAATAGCCGAAGACGGCAAAATGCACCCCATTGCATTCTTGTCCAAATCATCATCTCCGGCGGAAAGGAATTACAACATATACAACAAGGAACTCCTCGCGGTCATTAAGTGTTTTAAAGAATGGCGTCATTTGTTAGAAGGAACAGAACTACCAATCCAAGTCCTATCAGATCACAAAAACTTGGGTTACTTTCAAACAACAAAAGAGCTTAGAGGTCGCTTGGCTAGATGGGCAAATTTCTTAGCGGATTTCAACTTCCAGATTCTCTACCGTCCAGGGGCCCAAAACAAAAGAGCTGATATTTTATCCAGAAAGGAGGAACACCGCCCTGAAGGGGGGGGTGAAAACTCCGTTTTGCTGCCACCAGAATTGTTCATTGCAGCAATAACGCCCGATCATGACTTGGATCAACAGGTCAAAGATGGAATCCTGGAGGACCCTCGCTTGTCAAAAGTCATTACAGCACTCCGGGATAACGAAAAGGTCAAAGATTGGGAATGGGATGACGGTTTCCTTAGATTTAAAGGCAAAATCTATGTACCTAATGATAAGGAACTACGGAAGTCAATACTAGAAAGCCGTCACGATAACCTTGCAGCAGGACACCCAGGACAGTTCAGAACCTACGAACTGGTATCCAGGAAATACGTATGGTCGTCCATGAAGAAGTCCGTTAACAACTATGTTTCCCACTGCGAATCATGTATCCGGAACAAGCATAGTAACCAGGTTCCTCCAGGACTGCTCAACCCCATTGAATTACCTCTGAGACCTTGGGAGGAAATTACTTATGACTTAATCACCCAACTCCTGGAATCAGAAGGGTTTGATGCAATCCTCACAGTGGTTGACCGGTTATCCAAGATGGTACACTTTATCCCTACTACGTCCAACGCTTCCGCAGTTGATGTTGCAAACCTGTTCGTTACGTATGTATGGAAACTTCACGGCTTACCAAAGAAGACAATATCAGACCGAGGACCTAACTTCAATTCAAAATTTTTGAGGCAACTCTATAAGCGCCTAGACATTAAACCGTCATTCTCTACTGCATACCGCCCTCAAACGGATGGACAATCTGAAAGGGCTAATCAAGTAGTAG
Source organism: Ceratobasidium sp. 428 (assembly GCA_019623705.1). Lineage (NCBI taxonomy): Eukaryota > Fungi > Basidiomycota > Agaricomycetes > Cantharellales > Ceratobasidiaceae > Ceratobasidium > Ceratobasidium sp. 428. Next base: position 13,950 of record WSTJ01001140.1, read on the forward strand.
AAGGATTCCTAAGGCATTATGTGTCTCACAGACAAGACAATTGGGTTGCTCTTCTTCCTATGGCCGAGTTCTCTTACAATAATGGTATACAAGCGTCTACTGGTAAAACCCCATTCTTTGCGTGCTATGGATTCCATCCCCAGTTTACAATAGGGGATACGGATACAAAAGATGTACCAGCCGCAGATGAGCGGGCAGACTGGCTTAAGGACAGCTTTGACGAGCTGCGAGCGGCACTTGAAACTTCTAATCAGAAAATTAAGGAGTTTTATGACCGCAAACATAGGGCACCGTCCAAAATCAATGTTGGAGATAAAGTCTTCATTGACGCCAAGGACATACGAACGGACCAACCATCACGGAAACTAGCTGCCAAACGTCTGGGACCATTCCAAGTATTGGAAAAAATTGGAACACACGCTTTCAAACTAAGATTACCACACACGATGAAAGTACATCCAGTTTTCCATGTATCCAAAGTACTGCTTCAGGAAACAGACCCCTACCAAAGGGAACCCATTCCGTTATCACCGATTGTCACACCTGACGGAGAAGAGGAATACGAAGTTGAAAAGGTTTTAAACTCCAAGAAGATCCGCGGCCGAGTCAAATACTTAATTCAATGGAAAGGATATGGACCTGCAGACAACACTTGGGAACCCTATGAACATCTGGTCAATGCACGTGATGCTTTACTAAAATTCCATCAAAAGAACAAACGCGCTCAGAGGGACCATCGAGTCTAGACGGGGGGTAGTGTCATGACTTGACACACTTCCAACAACATATCTAGGATTTATTATATTTTTCAGAAACACTCTCCTTTTTAGGAACATCTATCTTATGACCAATCACTTTACTA
>WSTJ01001142.1:0-14806 GCA_019623705.1 Ceratobasidium sp. 428
GCTCTGTTCAATTTGCTCTTACAACTCACAAAGCCGTTCCCTACCAATGGAACCACTGCCGATGCAAGAGAAGCTAAAGTAGCTGAGCTTGTGCTAAAATGCGTCTGGAAACTTGCGAGGAATATTCCCAATGACTTACAAAAGGGATTAATTGACCCGATTGAGCTCTTGCCCACCCTAGAGACCTTCCTACAGACGATTCCACCTAACGACTGGCGCCAGCGCTCGGCAAACAAGGTCCCTTGTGGGGATATGCCCCTACGCACAATCAAAGTCATCATCCAGCATATCGTCGGTATGTAACACCATAATCGACAACTACTTTTTTTTTGCTAATCCCTTTGTCTTAGCGCACTATGCTGACGAAGTGTATGAGCTACTATCGGCCGCCTTTGATGACCCCTCCGCCACCATCATATACCCTTATGTTTTTCGGTAGGTCTCGTATGCTACACCTGCCCTATGTTGGCTAAACCATTGCTTCAGTATTCTGAACTCTGCAGAGAAACAGTTGGCATCCGAGTCTGGTCGGCCCAGGTCAGGAACAAATGGGTCGATGCGGTCGACGTCTCCAGAGCGACCCTCTAACCCACCTTCGCAAGCACTATCTTCGTTCCCATCCACATCAACGCTAGCTTCGCAAATGCCCACAACAGCCTCCCCAGGCGGTCAACCTAACTATCATCCTCCAGTAATGAGCAGCAGCAGCCGGAGCCCATCCTTGAATGGAGGTGGGGCAGCCTTTCAAGGACCACCGATCGAGGAGCCTGACCCCGACGCGAGGCTGGACGAGATTCTTAGGCATATTTCGAGCGAATCGACTGGCGCAATGCACAAGGAGGGCATTATGGAGCTGCACCACTTCCTCAAAGCACACCCCCACAAAAAGTCGCGTGTCGATAGTCTTTTGGATCAGACCGGGCCCACTTTTAGGAAATACATCACTCGAGCACTGGCCAGCAGAGCGGCAGAGGATGAGGAGCGCAATTCGGCTGTGGCCGAGACATTGAATCGTGAGTATCCCGTGTCGACAAACACGTTTTCTTAACTGATCTGGATATCAGGTCTGGAATCCGTCCGTAGGGAGCGTGATTCAGTGCCACCTTCCCCTCGATCGGCAACTGGCTCTAGGAGAATTAGTGCTGGGACCGAAGCTCCTCAGAACGATGAGGCACTGTCGAGGTTGCACAATATCTTCAATTACCAGAGCAGGCCCTCAAACGGCACACACCGACCCACTTCGTCTGTTACGACGCTTGGAGGACACGGTTTGGCATCTCCACATGGAATGAGGTCTACTACTCCACCGGCTTAGAGTATTCTATATGTTCTTCACTTTGGATTCTCATAGTGTATGCTGTATCGTCCACATGCTTTGTTTGTGCCAGGTTAATCATCTATGTAAATATCGCATCACACGCTTGGTTACATCATCGAAGCAAGCGCCATAGCTGATTCGAGCCCCAACGGACCACCATCCACTGACTACCGACCACGTCTCACAACCTCTCTGGAGGGTTTCTCGCCTAACATGCCTTCCTCTACAGCTGTAGTTTACGACTGTGCGCTCTTCTTCTTGCGAATCATTGCAAACATCTTCTTCAGAGAGATTAGGCCACGCGGAGCTTGGAATATACCCAGAGATGGTCCCGTCATCTTTGTCGCTGCACCGCACAACAATCAGTTCCTCGATCCGATCTTGTTGGCTTCAGAAACTTGGCGCGAAACGCATAGGAGGGTATCATTTCTCATCGCCGCAAAAAGCATGAAACAACGGATTGTAGGATTCTTGGCGTCACTTATGAATAGCAGTACGTCATAAACACTCATTCTTACCAAACGTCCACCATTCACCCTGTGTCTTTAGTCCCAGTCGCTCGTGCAGCAGACGGGGCGGTTGCTGGCACCGGCTTGGTCTCCCTCTCTCCCGACGACCCATGTCTTGTGATTGGGACCGGCACGTGTTTCACAAAAGAACTAGCTCCCCGCAAACAATTTCTTCTGCCGAAATCGGTCGGTAGTGTCGCAGCCGAAGTTCTCGAAGTGTTGAGCGACACGGAGGCCCGGATAAAGCGAGAATTTGGTGGCGAGCAGGGCAAAAGTACTGCACGGATTCGCGAACAAGTGGAAGTAGAGGAAAAGGCAGGGCTTATGTTCAAGATACTTCCCCACGTGGACCAACAGGAGATGTACGGGCATGTCTTCAAGTGTCTCCAAGATGGCGGGTGCATCGGTATTTTCCCTGAGGGCGGCAGCCACGATCGTACAGATTTATTGCCTCTGAAGGCAGGCGTTTCCATCATGGCCCTTGGAGCGATGGCGTCCAATCCAGATCTGCGTGTCCGCATTGTACCTGTGGGGCTTTCGTACTTCCACGCACACCGTTTCCGATCCCGCGCTGTAGTGGAATTTGGATCTCCCATCGACGTTCCGCAAGACCTCATCGAACTGTTCCGTTCAGGTGGTTCCAGCAAACGTGAAGCCTCCGGGAAATTACTCGACATTGTCTACGATGGTCTGAAAACGGTTACTGTTAGGGCGCCTGACTTTGAAACTCTCATGGTCGTTCAGGCAGGGAGGCGTCTGTACAAGACACCCGGTCAACATCTCAATCTTGGTCAAGTGGTCGAACTTAACAAGCGATTCATCGAGGGTTATTTGCATTTTAAGGATGAACCGCGCATTCAAGCACTCCGTAAGAGTGTTTTGGACTATAACCGAGTGTTGCGTGATCTTGGTATACGAGATCACCAGGTTCCTACTGCGCGGCGAGCAACGTGGAAGACTCTTGGCCTGCTGACCTATCGCGTGGGCCTGCTCGCCGTTTGGACAGCGTTCTCTCTGCCAGGGGTAATCTTGAATGGCCCTATATTCATTCTTGCTTCAGTCCTGTCCAGGAAAAAGGCTAAAGGTGAGTAAGTAGCAACTATATAGTGTGCTGTTCTCTGACGCCCTTGCAGAGGCTCTTGCGAATTCAACGGTCAAGGTTGCTGGAAAGGATGTTGTAGCCTCATGGAAAGTGATCATTTCACTGGGGGTAACCCCATTTCTATATGGGTTTTACGCGTTTCTGGCCACGCTTGTTGTCTCACGAGCGGGTGCACCTTTATCGTACCAGCTATGGACCCCTTTCGTCATTATGGCTGCCCTTCCGTTCATAGGTTATTCTGCCCTCAAGTTTGGCGAGGCTGGTATGGACGTCCTGAAGTAGGTCGAGGTCCGAGCTCAGGCGCCCGGAGCTTTGCTTACCCTCGTGTTCAGATCTTTGCGACCACTGATAGTGCAATTGATCCCCGGTCAGACCAAGCAGCTTGAGAGGGTTAAGAGACAGCGTGCCGCCATCGCCAACGAGCTTGCGGAATGTATCAACGAGTTTGGCCCACAGCTCTGGGACGACTTTGATGAGGTGTGTTCTATCCCGCCTGATACAACGAATTTATAACATTACTTTTTGGTATAGTGGCGAATCCTTGTCCCATCTGCTTCGGCACCCCCATCCACCGGTACCCCAGGAATATGGCGACGCAAGTCTAATGCCGGTGGTGTAGATGCGCAAGGGAATCTTCTCGTACACCCAATGAAATGGCTCGATGAGCGCCTGTTTGGGTGGAGCCGTAGTGCCCGGCGTGGAACGAGCGTGTGGGCCGGTGCACCTAGTCACGGGCCCAGTGCTCTACCCACTCCTGAGGGCTCCGATGACGAAGATTCCGGCGACTACGAGCATGTGCTAGGATACCTTCCTCATCTTGGCGTAGGCGACGGAACTCGATCTACCGGCCGCTCACGCAGTACGTCGTATGCCAACCTCCAGTCGCTCCGTAAAGGAGAGGATGTGCACGGGCGTTCACCAGCGTCTTCCACGGCCGAGCTCCGTTCACGCAGTCGTTCTGACGTGAATTTATCCCACCTCGCTCCTGTGTATCATACTCGGCGGTCTGGGCCAAGCTCTCCAATCCGCAACACGCTTGCTCTGTCGAGTATGCCCCCTCCCATCGACATTCCTGTTGGTCCAGCTTCTACAACGACAGAAAGTAGTGCCTCACACTCTCCTACCAATACCTCCTATTCATACGTGATGGCTGACGCACCTCCTGCTGAACCCCGAGAAAGTCCACGGCAGCGTCGTATGTCTTTGAGCGACGGGATCCACGTACAGAGGATTGCCAATGTCCCCCCAACAGAAACCTTTGATGAGGCGACTGAAGAGCTCAACCGCGAGAGCGTCCTTAGTCGTCGACGACAGGGATTAAGAAACGGTGATGACGAAAACTAGCTTGGTTTCCGGATCGTACAAGACTTTTCTGTTTCTCTTATTAAGGTTGTGGAGAATTTGTACGAAGGCATATGTACTGGGCTTGTGCAGCTGAGGAGATTTGTTGTATCCAAAATAACCACGTACCACGCGTATATCTCTGTTTTACAATTATAGCAAACGTTTACCCCGCACTTCCCGTTGGGGCCTCGCTTACGGCAAGCATCCAATAGTGAATGTCTTGGTATACAAACCTAGGCCCGGTGACTTTGCGTATAGGGTAGTCGCTGACGTTATAGGTGTAGTTTAGCGTCACATGAGTAGAGTATATGCGCTGCCAAGTGTCGGAACACGGGTCACGCCATCTCTGTTTTTTCTGACTTGCACAGCTATGACCGCGTTTCAAGTACGTCGTCTTTATATAAAATCTTGCCAGCTGACGCGCTAGTCTCACGCTCAGCCCCGTCCCTTTTCTACCCCTACAGGTTCTTTCCCAGATCAACTATGAATGTTATAAACCCACCCGACTGGAGGTGTCGCTCCAAGCGGTTTTTCTTTTGGATGGACGGCGACACGTTTTTCGAGGTAAGAGACTTTTTTTAGCACGTTGGCTCTGTTTTCCGATCACGTCTGACACCACACTTAGGTCGAAGGAGTGATTTTCCGGTTGCACAAGGCGTTTTTGACGCTAAAGTCGGAATGGTTCGCCGCACTCTTTGACGTGTCACCTGCGCTTCAACCGGGAGCCAAAAACCCAATGGTTGTCGAAGGATTAACGGAGCAACAACCCATTTGTCTATCTGGCATTAAGCGGGAAGAATTTGAGCATTTGTTGGGGGCGATATATGACGAAAAGTAAGCATTCTAAGCGCTTTCAACTCTCCAACCTTGGACTGATCCAGACCCCCAGCCTCACCTGTTCCTCGCCTTTATCAAAAGACACCTTGCTGTCTATCTTCCGGCTTGCCGATATGTGGCTCCTCGATGAAATCAGAGGAACCACACTCACGAGACTGCATCCCTATTTCTCCTCTCCATCCCCTTGCGCACCGATCGACAAACTGCGATTTGCAACTCGCTACAACGTGCCTGAATGGACAACCGAAGCCTGTATGGAGCTTGCAACGCGCCCCGCTCCACTCTCGCCGACCGAGGCTGCCCAACTCGGACAGGACACGGTGTTTGCGTTGATGGCCGCGCGAGAATCGATCGCGCGGAGAAGGATGCGCGTGGCCTTTGGGCCGGAGAACCGTTGGCGGTGTATGGGTGGGGAAATGGCTCGGTCTAGGGGATGTGCCCGGCAGGTGTTGAGTGCGTTTAGGGCAGCGTTGACGGTCGAGGTCAGTGAGGATGGTTGTCTGTTGACTACCAACGGCGAGGACACCACTAAGCTGAATGCAAATGCCTCGTTCTTGGCTGTATGGCGTGAGGCATTTGCTGCTCAGCAGAACGCGAACCGATCGAAAAACCCCGGATTCTGCGATAGCTGTTCGCGCGTGTTTGGAAACGGTGATGGGCCCGGGGCTCTTGCCTGGTTGAATTATGATGCGGACGTTACGATCGTGCGTAGTGAGCTTAGACTCTTGTAATAGTGTAGAATTGTTCGTTGTATAGGTATTTGCTTGCGTCAGTTGTCTTTGTATTTTCTTCCCGGGAATATACTTTTGTAATGATCTCCTGTTTTGTGATGTCTGATGATCACAGGCACATCGGTGGCTCAGTGGCAGTGGCAATGGATCGGGGAGCCGGCACCAGCTCGCCAAGTACATTTTGGTCTATTAACGCGCATATAAGCTATAGTACATGGTTTAATGCTGCAGCACGATGTCCATATAAATGTGTCCATAGAAAATTATATAAATTAGGTAGTCCTGGTTTCACTGCAATGAGCGAGCGCCACGTTGTGCCAGAGTAGACAGTCCTCTAAAGTCCAAGAATCAACAAGTCCAAGAAGCAACAAAGGAAAAGAGGATGCCACAGAAAGAAAGACCAGCTTTCGCGAATAAAAGAGTTTTATCTTTAACGATACGAGGGGCCAACCGCAACACCCATCCTTCCTCGCTGGGCGCAATCGGGGCACTCTCGTGGGCTCTGGCGGATGGGCCTGTTTTGTGGCGTGCTCATGAACTTGTTGCAAGCACGATGATTGCAGCTAGGTGTTCGTTATTCGGTTAATCGAGGCACTCAAGTCGAGAGCACAAGGGACTTACTTGGGTTGGTGAGTTCGGCTAAAAACACACGTCGGTTCCCCGCAGTCAGCACGCTCAGTGTTCATAGCTTGAAAATGACCGCAAGCCTCGTAGAGACGACCTTCAACGACCTAAGCGATAGAAAATCTGTGAGTGCCGGCACCAGATAGTTCACGGGATACGACACACGTTGTAGCACATTTTGGGCGGGTTTATTAGCGTAGTGAGGATGTAATAAAATTAGATACTAAAAGCAAGGTCAGAAAGGTCTAACAGGCGACGAAAGAGACCCACTTGAGGCTACAAGACTAGGCACCGCAGAAACCGATTAATTGAGAGAGATGTTGTTGCTGCCTCTCTGTCTTTCATCTTCGGGCTTTTTGTACTTGATCCTGGGAAGTTAGGACCTGCGAGTCGCCTCCACACGACACATAGGTTGCGGGCTGCGAGGCAAGAGATACGTGGGACGACAGCCTGCTGGCGGTCGGAAGCGCACGTAAGGATTGGTACGCTGAGTTGCGAAACTCCTCAGCTGATGTAGGCGTGTCGTCTGAACACTGTACCGCGCCTGGAATGGTCGACTGGTGCCTATTATGACGCGCGGAATGGTTTCACGTCCCAAATTCCGCCATGCTTCGCCCATGAGGCCCCCTATTCCATGTCCCGCCTGAATACGGGGGCGCGAGCGGAGTGAGAATCAAATGGGAGTGTAGGGTTCGTCTGTTGATGTACATGGCTTGTCGGTAATTTGGTAGTGTAGCAAAGGCAATCTGGCTTTAATTCGTTGACCAATCGGCAAAAAGGGTGTGCGCGGGGCGTGTGTTTGCTGTTCGTCGTTGGTGCAGGGAAGGAAAAATCCAGACGCGAATCGAGCGTTGACCTCGATCACACTGTGCGGGCACGTGGGATTTGTACACATACAATCGCCCAGACTGACCTGATTGTGCCATAATCGAGGAGCGAGGTCGGATTACATCAGCCGTGTACACTACTCGCGTGCCCAGCGTGCGAGAGCCGGACTGTGGCACATGTTCGCCGGCCGCAGGAATCAAATATCCTTGGGCGAGCGACAGGACGTGAAACCAAGCAAAACAACCTCTGAGTGCGTGATCTCACGCGACGGAGGCAGTACTGCACCCTAAAATCTCGGGGACTTGACCTGGGCTCCACCACAATCGGACAGGGCAAACGCAGCTTAGACAGGGGCGGTAGTGCTTTGAATACTACTTAGAATCATCCTGCGGCGAAGATACATCGGCGCGGGCTATCGCGAAAAACCCTTAGTGTTACAGCGCCTTGCTTAGAGCTGCTGTGAGATTTGAGCCTACGGCGCGTATGCCTGTGGCGTTAGGCGTCAAGTTTACTCAGTAAACAGGAGTTAGTTCGGAGTCCACCCACCCCAGTCCACCCCTCCCCCTAACCCCTCCTTCGAATCTCGGAGACTAGTTGGACTTTTTTACGAATCTGAAACCATTTTAGTCAAATGATTTGTTGCATAATGTCCAGACTCACCCATGCAGCAAACCTCCGCCTGTGTCGTTCACTCTTCAGCCGTCGCTCACGATCAGAGGGTTTCTCATATCGCCTCTGAAGGAACAGCTCCGAGCGTACCCGATTGCGAGACAGAATGACATGTAAGCGTCGATATGCAGCAGCCACATCGAGCCCTGTCTTTTCTAGGACTGGCACCGATCGCCCAGTATATACGTTTCCTGGGTCCTGTACATCCCGCGATGCACTTGTGTGTACGCTTGCCCATCGTTCTTCAGGGGTTCTATCTCCATTTGTGGGTAGATTTATTATACTCTGATAAATGTCGTGCTTGGGTTCGGCTTTGGGACTCGGACTGGCTGTTTGCTGTTCATGCTCGTGGACTTTCGGAAGCTGAGTTGGATATGGCGCGAAGTATTTGTCAAAGCTAGTTTGTCCCGAAATCCCTCGAGCAGAAGTTATAGATATGCCCAATGTACGAGTTGTTACGCTGAGCCGAGGTATACCTCGAAGAAAAAGCGACATGCCGGGGTGGTCGGGAAGAACACAAAATATGCTTAATCTCAAGCCACCAAACAATTTGATCATTAGCGCCGGCTGATTTTGATGGCTCGATCAGGGTTCATATCTCAACCTCAACGTGATTTCTACCCTTTCCCCGTCCCTAATGTCTGATTATAAGGAAGTGATCCAAGAAGAGTACGAGGTATATACTGGTATTAAAACGGCCAAAATGTCACCTCACCGTAGTCGCCAAGGTACTAGAAAGTATCTTTATTGACGAGCTCAAGAGTATTGTCCTCTTCACAGTTGCGCGAGTATCAAATGACCCATGGCCACTCTAGAGATATCCGATGACGAGCTGAAAATATCCGTAGAACCAGAAGAAGGGGTAGTGGAATCAGACTGTATGCCTTTGCATTTTCAAACACACTCGATACATTAACATTATAACTAATTAGTGAAAGTCCAACTCACGGTTCGGTACACACCCGAATACCCTAATGAGGTTCCAGAGCTCGAGCTAGAACCCGAAGAAGGGGATCTTGAAAAGAGTGAGATTGAGGAATTGATCGAAGGCATGAAAACCGTCGTACGCATTTCACCCCCTGTGGTCTGGTATCAAAGTATCACAAATGGCCTTAGGGAACAGACAGCCTAGGTATGGCGATGGTATTCACACTTATTACACACCTCCGCGAAGCTCTTGTTACAACCGTTCAGAGACGCATCACCAAGGAGAAGGAGGTCGAGCAAGAGAAGGAGCGTCAACTCATGGAGGTATCTTCCTCCCCGATCGCGCTAAAGCCTCGTACTAATGCTTCTACGCCATAGGCTGAGGCTGCTCGAACAAAGGGCACTCCAGTTACTGTTGAATCTTTTGGAGCTTGGTGCGTAAACCCAGGTCTGTACTGGGTGTGCCGCTTAGGCGTAATAATTTGCCAGGAAGATTAAGTTTATGGCCGAGATGAAAGAGTTACAGGAGCGCGAAGATGAGGAGAGGCTGAAGACGTTTACTCCGAAAGAAAGAGACGAATGGAAGAAAGCGAAAACGAAACCAAGCGGTATGGAAACAGCCGTATCCTCATCTGTATTCAGTTCACTTACCTCATAATAGGCCGTCAGCTTTTTGAAAAGAACCGTGATCTGGCAACTTCCGATGCGAATTATATTGAAGATGGCGTTACATCGGTCGATGTCACCAAATACGACCGTACAGATCGACACGAGGAGGAAGAGGAGGAGGGCGGCCTGCACTTTAGCGATAGTGACTGAAGTGAGATGCACCGGAGATCAATTGAACATGAATGCACCTCGTGAATCCAACATACCGTTTGCGTGATTCGTTGAAGGTACAAACAATAGCAGCCTGGAGAAACCTGCGCACAGGTTTGGTACGTGGGATCTCGCAGCACAATGTGGCGCTCAAGATATCCCAATTGATGAACACGCGTGGACCGGAGGATATAACACATCTGTAGTATTACGTGTTCAAAACACATTCTGTGCGCGTTGAGATGGAGCTCATCTGAGTCATTCATCAACAAAGGTTGATTGATCCGTAAGGCTCCGGCGGCCGAAAGAGATAACGTATCCTTGCCTGTGTGGCTTACGCTATGTTACAACCACTTGGTTAACTTTGTACTACATCTGCGCCGCCATATTAGGAACTCACAAACCGGGATCTATACAAAAACTACGCGCTTCCTTTTCTGCTGTAGCTGATGTTGCTTGGGTTCAGTCTTTTTCACACTGGCGTGTTGCCCCTGTGGATCTGCATTTGCCTGGGGCAAGGCACCACTGGGGGCTTCTGAAGTGGATCGAGCAGCCTGACGAGTCTTCTTTCTTGCCAAACGACGATCCCGTTCTTTCTGCGCGATCGAAAGTTTAATGGCGTCCTACGATAACATCTGGATCAATCGGCTAGTCTTGTATACTCGGATATGAAAAGGCTATACCAATTTACGAGATTTTCTACGCCGTGGAGCGTCTTGTTGGGGGCGGGGCTGCAGTGCGGGGCCCGTCAATATCCGATGCTAACCAGCGTAGGTAGAATACACTCGCCGGCGGAGGACGCTTTGCCGCCTTCGCCTCTGACGATTCAATCATCTGGGATGCTAGAAGCAGTTCCGTACTCTACCCACGTCTCTTTAGAAAATCTAGTGAGATGAAATACCCGCACTTGCCTTGCTCTCAACATATTTCTTGTTGGGGTGACTTTTGGGCATAGCGGGATCAATTACGAAAACTCAAGGAACAAACAAGCGCCCAACCCCAATTACTTATTTCCAATACATGTGGATGCCTCGACAAACTCTGGATCCCAACCAACAAGCATCGTCAAGGCTGGAGTTGGAACACAATGATGCCCCTATGCGCAGTAAAAACTAACGTAAGGTCGCCCCCGTAGTACTCAGTTGCGAGCACCAGTCATGTAGTCCAATTCGCCTCACACGCTCTTCTCAACGCACTTTGTAACCACAATCGTCCTTACCGCGGCCAGGACATCGTATCCATACGGGGTAGGTTGAGGTTACCTTCTCGAGGCGGGGATGCGCGCACCCTGAGCGACGCCTCTCTCATTTGATCAATCTCACGAGCATGGTAACCACGCCTGTGTCATCGTCATCCCTCATTGATCGCGCTTCCAGATTAATAGCCTGGCCATGACATTTTTGGGAATTGGACTAACGTTTTGACTCAGACCGTAGGCCCAGAAATTCGAACCCAAGATGCTAGAGTGCGCAGGAATCACCATCGATTCAATAGGCGGCCAGACTATACCCAGTGGAATCCATGCATTTCTGCCAAGTCAGGCGACCTACTAGTGTGTGCACCTCGGATTTGCGAAGTCAAAGTCTCCAGGCAGTTGGGGAAATTACCCGGGGGTCATTTCCCTCGGAGTTCGGTCTTGTGCTCGCCATCCGGTAGCCGACTAACTTTGCTATGTGCTGAGGCTTCATCCACTAGAAGTTCCTCGATACACAATTACCATATACTCGTCTTTAGGGACCATATCGAGCTCGTGTGGCTTAGCTACGCAACCAGGCCAAGTATAGGCTCCAAGGGCGAGACCTCACATACCTGGTGGTAGACTATAAAAGCAAGCATTGGGGAGCACAAGACCTCAGCACTCGCCTTCCCACCCATTCTCATCGCCGAATACGTCACAAACATAACCACAATGGTGTGCTTGTGTCTCTTCCCTACAATCTTGGTTTCAACTCACGCTTGCCTTCCTCCCTTCAGTGTCGCATGCGTGTGCTTTTTACTCGCTATTCCTGTGGTCACAACGTGCAAGAGTTTACCTACGACCAGCGAGTAAGTTTATGCGTGGCACATGAGCTATTTTGTTCTCACATTATATTGAAGATCGATTGTGAGCTGTCGAATTGTAGGGTCTCAGCCAACCACAACCAAGAGCCGCATGAATGCGTCTCTACATGCGCTCAATGGTGAGTTGCCCCGTTCACCTTCAAAAACTCGTTTTCATCGTAAAATTGCTTGCCGAAAACAGGATGCGCCAACCTGAAACGTTTTTCCCCTGGTATGTTCCTTATTTCCGGCATACTTGTGACAAACATACTAATTATGGAGCAGGACCAAAGTTACTGCGTGCCCTGGCTGCTGCTCAAGCGTTGGTTATGCTCAGTGAAAGGACATTTGTTTTTAGTGCAAATTTTGCTTATTAGTTTACGACCCCGCTATGTATGCATATGTACATTTGACTCAAGCCGCTGAAATGAAAGTTGTTCTTCGTTCATGTGTGGGCTTCTTGAAGAGCATTTGGGCTAGCATTGCTAGGCGGCCACTGAACTGAGGCTAGAGTAGGTGGCGCCAACTAGCAGTTAAAAAAGAAAACTTAGCCGAGCGTTTTGCGCAGCAGCCAAATTGAAACTCGCCTGCTGATATGGAATGGGACTCTGCACCCTCTCATTCGGTTCTGAGGCTTTGTAGAAGTATAACATGATGAATGTACAATCTATCAACCGTGGAAGTCTTAGCTACGCTAAATAAAGGGGCACATAGCCTTGTGTGATACTCACCGGCTATTTGCTGGATATCGCTTGTACCGAGCGAGAACCGTTGGAGCCAGTCGAGGGTGGACGGATCTGTGCTCAGGTATCGGTCAAACGGTGATGGGAAATCGGTCCACTCAGGCGATGACGATAAATCTGGACAAGACACAAGTGAGATTAAGAAGCACGCAGCGGCGATGATCTTCGCATTGAAGAATAAGCAAATGGGAATTCGGAGGCTAGTACAAAATAAGAACCTGCACACGATAACAAGCTAAGGCCGACATACGTATCGTGAGCAATTCCCCATGCGTTCAAAACGACTGGATCCAGTGAATGATTATCATCCGATGACGAAGTAATGCCCATCACACTAAAGAGTCCATAGTCTCCCGAGCCCAACTCCGATGCGTTGAATGTAGTTGCAAGACAGGCATGTGGAGACTCAACTACTAAGTCGAAACATAGTGAGTCTAACAAAGTCTCTTCGTAGACCAGGATATTCTCGGTCCATTTTTTGTGTTCCTATTCAAACATTAATTTCAGGCAATGTTCAAGTGACCATAGTACACTATACCTTAGAATTTTCAAGAGCCTGCAGATCGGTATCCGGCTTCAGGTTTCCGTTTGTCTTGAATATAACGGTCGTAGCAACGTCTTTCAGTTTCCTTCCACACTCTTCAACTTTAGTGGCAAGAAAAATGCAGGTGGCGGCCATGTCCTAAGGCTCTATCAATGTTGTTCCACTGGCCTACAGTCGTGGAACTCACCCGGTAATTATAATCTTTGATAGAGTTACGCATGTAGAATCTATGAAAATATGATGCCGCGGCAACAAATGCATTTACAGGTCTGCAGGTGACTTGCTTTAAGGGTATACTAACAAGACGCAAGCCGAGATAACTTACAAACGAAGTTGGCCTGCTACCCGCAACAACAGCTCTATCCCTTTTTGCCTAGCCGATAGCTCCTCCTCCATTGAACACCCATGTAGAGCAGACGGTGTCTTAAGCATATCGATGGGCGAAAAATACCATTGTTGCAAAGCAGTCATCACCCAGAACGATTCGGCGAAGATGAGCGCGTCGAGGCGGGAAACAAGAGAGCAGGACATGATTACATAATACATTGACACCAGGACGCCCGATTACAAATGACAAAACCGTATGACCATACAACTAAGACACATATGCAAAACAGGGATAGCTAGCAGACAAACGACGAGCTAGACTTTGGCGGTCTTTCCCTTTGCTGATCGGCCCCGGCTTGCCTTGCTCGCGTTGTCATCTACGCCTTCTTTGGCTTTTCCACGACGCTTCGATGGTCTCCCCATCTGCTCTTCTTCCTCTCCGGGCTCCTCTGTGGGGGCCGAACGCTTGCGGCCTCGACCGGCAGCGCCTTTCGATCCAGGTTTGGATGCCGATGCATACTTCTCCGCTAGACTGTCCAAAAAGCCATCCATCTTCTTCGCCTTGGACTGGATGAGTGCCTTGAGAGCGGAGTGATCTTCACCTTCGGGATCGCCGTTCGAGGCTGTTGCCCCTTTACCTTTCCCCTTGCGCTTCCCGACCTTGCCACTCCCGTAAAACTCGTCCCAAACACCCAGCTCCCGGGCCGCCTCCTCGGCCTCCTTGGCCTCTTTCTCACCCTTTTTCTGGCGAGCATTTTGAGCCTTGATGTTTTTGACCGCAGCGGTCCATGTGGGAAGCTGTTGTAATTCCCCCGCACCGATCATGTCGTTGACTAGTGCCACCAATCGAACCTCATCTTCGTACGTGGAGTGCGGGATCGCGTCCATGATATCCTCGATAGAGCCGTTTCCAGCTAGGTACGCGGCGCGTAGATCTGAGCGCTCTTCGTCCGACCCTGCCACAACCCAATATCTTAGTCCCGATTCACGAGAAAGAGTCCCACATGGGAACGTGGATCGTCCAAAGCGGACATAGCGACCAAACGGGGGAGAAAACGTTACTTACCCTGATACGCCCGTCGCATCTCGTCCAACCGTTCCCGAGTAACGGTATCAAACATCTCCTGGAAATATCTTTCCCAGGCGTCCTCCCCCTCTGCGAGATCCTCGATGCCGGGGTCAGCAGACCCAGTGGCGTCATATCGTTTCCTTCGTGCTGTGTCGCTCAGTACGGCGTACGCGAAGCCAATTTGTTGGAACGTTGCCGAGGCCGAAGCTTTTGCCTCTTCGCTCGCAGCAGCGTGCTTATCTGGGTGGTGTTTCAAAGCTAGCTTACGATATGCCGTCTTGATGTCGTCGCCGGTAGCAGTCGAGCTGACCTCGAGTACCGAATACAAGTCGACTGAACCATCAGAATCTGGAAAGAATAAACTGGTAGGGTCGT
>WSTJ01001143.1:0-14803 GCA_019623705.1 Ceratobasidium sp. 428
AAGATAACCCGACACTGATAGCGCGCCACCGCCGCTGGCACACAGCCACCTGAGCGCTTCGGCTTATCAGCCTGAGGTTATCTTAAGGACAAAGACAAGATATGTCCCAATCGCATTGTATATATATCGCGTATATACTATATATATTAAGTCGATGTTATATCTTACTGTATATCTGCATGTATATATAACAGTTCTCGTGTGTTTATAAATACGCTTTGTGCTTCAGAGCATTGGCATTGCGGTGCACGAATGACAAAGGTAACCTATACGCCACTAGGTTATACGGTACCGTACATAGAGTTTTTTATATGTTCGTTGATATTTAGGGTGCCGATTGATAGCTTGAGCCCGCTGGACAGAAGGTTGGCGGTAAAATCAAAACAAACAGGCGGGGCACGTGACTTTACGCAGGATGTTTGGCAGCAAAATGCATTCGATGTAAAGTACGTACGAAGAATGAAAAGGGACAACATTACGAATCAAGTGTACGAGAGAGAAAGGAAGCAGAAGGAGGAGTATGTATATATATAATATACGTACATATATCCTTGGTTGTTGGAGTGAGTGGCTAACAGCTTGACCGCAAGCAATAGCGAGTTTAGACTATAGCTTTCCGGCGACGGCGCGGAGTCTGGGTTTTGGCGCGCATGGACTCCGGCGTGCTATTGACATCAGGAAAAACAGAAACGTCTACGGAGGTCTACGTAGACTACCGTAGACCTGTAGCACCTCCCCCTCTACGTAGAGGGGGGGTGTCTACGGTAGACCATCCGTAGACTATGTAGACAGCAGGTCTACGGTAGAGCGTGCAATCTATGGTAGTTCTCGTATTTCTGTTTGCTAGCTAGTTTCACTCGGGGTCACACTGATTAGAATAATATGTATATATTGTGTATTATATGTATATACAGGGCGGACAGCAAGCAGAAACGCGCGAGAGCAATCCGCAAACGGAAGCACACGCGTGCACGAATACGACGAACACGCGTGTGGCCGCGACTGCCCAGGTCAGCCAGGAGGCGGCAGGCACGAGACACGCGCCAAGGTATTCGTAGCGACGAAACACAAACAAAACCGGCCGTGGGATCGACGTGCGCCGGCAGCGCGTGAACGGGCTGCGCGTTGTTTGGCGGCAAATTCGGCCGGCCCTGCAAGCACGGCGTGGCAAGCCGCAGCACGCGATTGCGCTTCGGCAAACCGCAGCGGCAGGTAGCAGTCAGCGCAGTAGCGTGAGTGAAGGATGATACACTCACCGGGATGTCTCAGCGTGGCTGCATACGAAGTGAGGGCAGACGTGGGACCCGAACGTGGACACGGGGCGAGGCCAGCGCCCAGACGTAGCACGATGGAACTGGCCCGGGCGAGAGGGTGAGCGCAGGCACACAAGACAGGAGGGTGCTTACGAACGTGCGCGGGTCGCGCGTTTGGTCGCGGGAGGATAACAGGCCCGAGCGTGCAGCGTGTCGGTCACGCACAGTGTTGCATGTGGCAAACCTCTGCGAGGTAAAGGGGTCAGGGCGGAAGCGAGGATGGTGAGTGTTTACTCACCGCCAACGACAGTCGGAATCGAGAGTGGGCGAGAGTGTGTGGGCAAGGGCAGATAGGCGTTGGCGAGCGATCGCGGGCCGCGCGTATGTGCAAGCAAGCACGGACGTCACAGCAAACGCAGGCGTAGTCAACGTTGGACAGATCAAAGTGAGCGGAAAACTTACCGTTCGACAGAGCGAGTGGGGATGCGGCAATGAGGGACGTGGTCGAAGTTCACCTGAGGTCAACAAACACGAGTGGTGACGTGATTTGCGGCCACGTGACGTGTCTCGCCTCATCAACAGTGGTGTAAGCGCCTGCGAGCCGGGTGATCTGCAAGTCTCCAAGTGTGATCGGCCAGCCCTAAACTGGCTCACCAAACGGCACAACAAGATGACCCTCTGGGTGTAAAACCGGACGGGTATGAGACATAGATATATCGATCGATGCGCAAAAATGCACTGATTCTGATAAGACTACTCACAAGGTCTCACATGTTGTGTCCGTTGGGATATAGTGAAGTTAAAGGGGGGATAACCCCTGAATGCGTCACAGAGGCTAGCGAATCGCACCGTGTAAACGTCCGTCCCCTATGCGGGAACGGTGCGACTCACTGTTCCGATGCTGTATACCAAGTTTCAGGCGAATTGAACACCTTTAAGGGCACTAAACACAGTGAAGACCGCCAGTCAGGGGGATTGCAAGCATTCTATCCAGTGTACCAGCATACTGAGGGGGTTTTCAGTCATTCCAAGGTGCTAGTCATGCTCAGAGTAGCTGGTTACCCTATTCTAGAGGCATAGAAGCATATTTCTACATGTGCAAAACATCATGGGGTCCTCTGGGCCCCTCTTCTGGCTGAAGTGCACCAAATCACCCAACCCAAGGTACAGTTTACATCATTTGGAGGCAGCTGTGAGTAATACACTAAGTAAAACTAAGGCTTTCTGGTATGTAGACTCCAATTGTGCAGTCAGAAACTTACAAAAACATCTTCTTGAGGGAGTGTTAGAGTCAGCGCATGCAGGAAGGTATTTTTTGAGCAAAGAAGCTGCACGATCTCTACGGTTAAGCTGTTATATACTAAATAAAGAGTACCGTCCAAAAGCTCTGATTTTTGTGCATTTAATGAGCCATTATACACTGTGTTCCGATGAGTTTCAGCCCCTACATCAGTACTAAGCATTACCCTTTTGGGCAACTCACCTTCCAGATATGGAAATTTCAAATCAGGAGCAAAAAATGAAAAAGGTGCAGATCATGTCGAAACCCCTGAATGTTCAATCAGAATCTAAATTAGATCAAAACTGAGTGAGAAAATTGCAAAATACATTCCCAGACCCGGCACTTTTTGATCAAAAATCCCCTGACAGTATTTAATGTAGACATCATTATTTGTGGTAGACTTTGTAGTCTTCACTGTAGACCAGTTTTGTTTCTGCCAGGTCTACAGAGGTCTACGGAGGTCTACGGTAGACACAGTTGTCTACGGTAGACCTGTTTCTCTACGTAGACCTAAACCTTTTTCCTGATGGACGAACATGCCAGCTCTCCGGTTGGGCGTCGAGGGTGCGGGTGCCGATGGCGCAGGCGGAAATGTTGATTGAACACTCGACGACGAAGGCGAAGGCGAAGGAACGTAAGAACCCAGATAATAGTCGGGTCGGTTGAACGGGTGAGACCTCTGCACGTCAATTCGATATTCGTCTGCGAGGGCCGGGGAGTCAGGGATATTTGGAGCGGGCCATTGGGGGCCAGACAGGTGAGGTAGGAACCCAGGAGTAACAGGCGGCAGCACAGTGCTAAAAGCCCGTGTAGGTGTGCCTGGGGTTATTCCTGCGTTAGCACTGCTTGCTACAAAGCCAGAAAAGCTCAGTCCTGAGCCTAGTTCTGGCGTAGACGGCGGTCCAAGAGCCGTGTAGTGCCCAGCATGTAAGTCGTCGAACAGAGGTGCGGTGGATACATCGGACACAGAAGAAGCAAAGGTGAACGGCGAATCAAGTAGCGATGTATTGGACGAGGGCATTCCGGCCGGGTGGGAAGAGCTGAGCTGGGGTGGGTGCGCATAGGACCGTTCGTGGGGGAGTTGTGGGGCAGCTGGACATGGAACGAGCAACCCCAGAGCGGGTTGCTCTAGAGCGGGCGATTCGGGCGCGGACAATTGCAGGGTAGGCAATGCTGGGTTGGGCTGTTCTGGAGCAGGCGATCCCGAGGGCGTCGAGTTAGTAGATACGGGCGGGTTATTTGCTGCTGTACGTGTTGATTTACGATTTGAGATGCGCGCCTTTCAAGATATGATATGATCAGTGACAAAGTTAATTATAAAACGTAAGATCCTACTCACCCTCTTGTTGGTTTCAGCCAGGTTTTCCGGCTCTGCTGGTCGTTTTTTCTGCGTTCCCTTGTCGGAGCAGACTTTGCGCGTGCTGACCGTAATGGTTCCGTCTTCAACTAGCTCGTCACGTCGCTTCATTTTTGCTTCCCAGGCTTCATCCGTGAGACGACGAAAGCCTCGTTTCCCTTCCTTCACGTCCTCGAGGTAACGCGCAAACACATCCAACCCACAGCCAAGTTGGCTTGGGTCCTTCATCGAGCCGTCGGGCTTCATGGGCCAGTTGAAAGCCTCGACACGATACGACGAGACGAGATCCCAGTATTTCGACCATTGGACGCAAGCAATCGATTCGGGGTTTTCGAGACGAGAAGGCGAGTTATCCTCAGGTATAGAGAGGGCCGCTTTACCTGTCGGTGTGGTTCGTTAGATCAAACATATACAGGATCACGTGAGCACTCACGAAGGCTCTCAACCATTGCTGTCCGAAGGCTGGCTTTCATTGCTTGTGTTTCGTCTTTGTACTTTGCCCCAATACCTGTTACACATATCGCTAAATATTGTACATGACTCGAATACGATGAAATTTTATACCAGAGGCGCCGCCTAGGACCGACTTTTCCATATACTTCATCGTCGTCTTCATGGGGAGCTTGACATGAGATTCCATGAAGCGACGTGCTTTGTCTGACGCAAAGTATACAGGCTTTAGACCATTCGATCCATCACCCTTGACAGCGATAAGTACGGACTCCACACCGGTGAGTTCATTTATGCGGTCGAGCTATGACAAACGAATGGCGCCGAGTTCAGCCACAGCTCTGAATACGAGAAGAAATGACAAAAAAACTACTACTTGCCTGTAGACCAATCTCACTCAAGTCCTTCTTTACAGTTCCTTGGTTGCGGCGCCGACTGCCATCGGACTTTGTACCGGCTGTGAGCCGTTCGTCGCACTTCTTCTGCGCCACTTCCAGGTAATGTTTCTTTTGCTCTTCCGTCAGCTTCTCATAAAGCCCCTTGTCCTTGATGAGCTGTGTAATTGCGTTCATGAACTGGCGGCCAGGGAACTCGGCTTTAAGAGCGTAAGCATTACACGCTGTTCTCACCGGTTGAAACTGAACGAGACTCACCTTTTAAATTCTGGTTTTCCTGGGCTACCTCGTGCATTAGGCCGTTCCACACAGAGACCCTGGTAGACGAACGAGCTGTGGTGTGCATTGAAAATCGTTTTTTAACCTTTTCGGCGTCGACTCCCAACCCTTCCGCTGCTTCGAGAAGCATATCGTCGACCTTTTCCTCAACTTGAAGCACGGCCGCTGATATCTCAGCATCCTTGCGGCGTTTAGCGGCACGCTTTTGCTTCAGTGTTGGCAGAGTGTTAGCAGCAGGATCCATAGGGGAGAAGAGTCAAGACCGAGTGCAAGTTGAATCCTACTAATAGGTACATATGTTGTTCCTAGACTTCTTCCAAGCGCAAAACAACCAACAAGCTGCGCTTCCAAGACCACGCTAGCCGTCCGTCTGTGTTTGAACTCCGCATATATACTAATTATTGATCGAATATTTGCATTTGATCACTAATGCTAGACTGAAACTAATCATTGAAAACAACGACATACAAACACTTGGGCAATAGTACATGGCGCGCATCGCTTAATCATAGATCGGGGCTTGACTCGGGCCCGTTGAGCACAACGTTACCGCCAGCGTCCGTAGCATTAGCACCCTCCGGTTCCAATTCGTCATTCTCCTCGGTGGCATTAGCACCCTCCGGTGCCATACTCCTTCGTATTTCCTCGTCTGCGGGGCATGATTCGTTAGTAGTTGGAATCTCACACAGGCAGTGTACATACGACGATCGGCTAATAGTTCAACTAGCTGCTCAATCGCCATGAGCTCAGCTGCAGCGCTGAAGCGACCCAGGTTATAAATTCCGACCAGACAAGGATTGATGATGCCGTTGATTCTCTCCTGGCGCCACCGCAGCTGCGTCGCCCTGGAGGGCCCACTTCCCATAATTACGCCATTCTAAACGACTGGTAAGCGATACAGATGTAGGGGAATGGGTAAATGTACATACCAAACTAGTTCGAGGTCTAACCGGTGAAGCTGTGCTTTGGGAGCTCGTTGATGCTTGGGACGCGCTGGCCTGAGACGAGGTGGCTTGAGACGAGGTGGCTTGAGACGAGGTTGGCGTTGGTGTGTGCACCACGCTCTGTAGTTGTGGGAGCTGGGTTCTTGGCGAACGCATCACCAATTCGACATTACGCTGGTTTGATGCGTTTCCTTCCTCGTTGATGGCGATGGTGGGTGGAAGGGGGTCGATTAACTGGTCGGATGCCTCGCGCAGACTTGGCCCAACTACCACTCCACGCCAGGTACCGTGAAGAACCATAAGCAGGTCGTATAGAGCGTAGGGGCCATTGCGCTGCTCTGTACTGCGCGGTTAGACAGAAAGACAGACAGACGAATGAGTGATGCTCACGGAACTCGGCCAACGACATTCCGTTTATCATCGTCCAACGAGCATGCGGTGCCGAGTAGACCTTACAAAACCGAGTGTAAGGGATGCAGTGTTTTGCCCCTTCGACTTGCGGTCTATCGAGAAAACTTTAGCAAGTACAGCGGTAAAACTTTGTACTTACCGATAATCTTTCCAGATAGCGATCGCACTACCTTTGTAAATGCAGAAACAAGGCATTGACGGGAGGTTGTCTATGGACCAAGGACTCTTCTTGTGCATCCAGTCAAAGTCTGCCGTGACACCTTGTTCGCGGTACTGGGGCTGCGACATAACGACTAGTATATGAGCAAGCAGGGGAGACTGAGGGGGAGAGGGTAACACTGGAGATACGGGGCACTTGGGAACGATAGAGCGTACCTTTCATCCCGCATTTACTGATTGGTTTGCTTGCCCACACGCACGCCGAAGCCAAAGGTCGGACTTTGAACTATCCTCTACCCTTACCTGCTGATAGCAATAAGCGTGGTGCAGCACTGCTAATTGCCTCCGCTTTGCGTACACAACATTTCATCAGAACCCAAGCTGTCAAGCCGGGTTCTACGGTGTGTCAGCGAGTGCGTGCACGCTACATTGCAGCGTCGTTGGCATTGGCAAAGATTGAAGTACAACAATGAGTACTATTGTAGCATTCTGTGCTGAATAGCCTGGTGGCGCGCCGTTAAGATGAGTATTTGGATAAGATCGGACATACAGTATGTCTGAAATATGCAGCTATGTGCCTTTGTGGACCCTGCTACGAGCTGGTTAGTGCCGTCCCCTATTCCTTCTTCACACTCACCTCCTTGGATACCAGGACTGTGGTTTGTGCACATCACCTGGACTGCGCTTGAGCGCAAATCGTGAATCGTGGTGCGTCAAAGGTTTTACTCGTGAAACCGCTGTACTGACCTTTGTGTGTTCTCTAGTCTGAAATCCATAGATATATGTATATGCGGTCACTGCGAGGTATTGGTGCAAGAGCATGAGGGGACATATATACAACTACTACAAGGAAACATCGCCTATATAATTCTTCTTAACTCTACCATGCACGCTGAAAATTTGGTCAACCTGATACGGCGCATTGAACAAGACAATTCGCATCACATTGTAGCACTAGCCAAAAAATGCGCGAGCGCGGGGGGTTACAAGATGAAATCACAAAACAGTACCCGCAGGCGGGGTGGACACATGAATATCAGCAGAACCGTCATCAGCAAAGGCATCCCCGATCTTTGCGTGCTTTAAAGCGCTTTGAAGCAGCAAAAGCAGCAAAAGCAGAAAAAGGCTACCCCCATTTTTAAAGCACTTTAAAGCACTCCAACATGGTTTTAAAGTGCTTTAAAGCACTATAGGCCAGTTTTCAAGCACTTTAAAGATCATATAATGTCAATTTTAAGAGCTCCACAGTATATGAGGTGTGGTTATAAGTCACACATATAATCTTCAAAGCACAGTAAAAATGACGTATGCGACAGAATATCTACAGTATCTAGAATTTCTATTTGCTGGATGGTACTACTCAGGCTTACAACCATTAGGGTAAAATGTGAATATATTATGCAGAACTAAAGTACAGAATAAACAAAAACCGCCAGCCCGCGAGAGCTGCAAGCGGCAGTGCACGTGTACACAAACACGATCAACATGCGTTTAATCACGAGCGCGCCTGAACCAGACCAAACAAGCCGGATGGCGGCAGGTGCGAGACGCGCGCAGAGGTATTCCCTGACGAGAAGACACAAACGACAGCAGGCAGGGCAGCGATGCGCGCCGGTGGCGCGTGAATGGACCGCGTGCTGTGTGTTGGCAAAGTCGGCCTGCCCTGCAAGTACGGCGCCGTAGCACGCGACTACGCGTTGGCGAACCGCAGTGGCGAGTTATCATTAGTGCAGCGGCGGGAGCGGCGGATGGTCTGCTCACCGAGATTGGTCACCGTGCCGCATACGATTGGAATGGGCAGACGCGAGGTACGAGAGTGGATGCAGGGAGAGGCGTTGACGTAAACAGACCGCCTAGACGTGACGCAATGGAATTCGCATAGGCGGGGGGTTAAGTGCAGGTGTAGGCGGGGAGCAGGTGTGGACGAACGTACGGAGGGTGGTGAGTTTGCTCGCGGGTGCGCGGCAGGCGTAGGCGTCGAGTGCGCTGGCCATGCACCATGTTGCATGCAGCGAGCCCCTGCGATGTAGAGAGGTCAAGGCTGAAATGGGGATGGTAAGTGTCTACTTAGCACGAGTGATCGTCGGAACGCGAGTGGGCGAGCGAGCGCAGGCAAAGAGAGGGAGGCGAAGGCGGGTAGGCGTGAGTAGTACGTGCGCGCACCGGGAGCATGCATGTGCGTCGCGTTTGAACGCGGGTTGAGCTGCACGCTAGACGACTTGCACGAGCCAGCACAGAGGGGATGTGTACGAGACTCGTGCGAGTGTCGGCAAACAGCTGCGGGCGTGAGCGGGCAAACGCGGGCGCGAGCGCAGGCGCGTACAACAAGAGTGATTAGCGTTCGAGCTAGCCGAAAGAACGGAAGACGTACCGCTCAGGGAGTGGTGTCGAGTGCGGTTCGAGTGAGGGCTAAATTGGGCGACGTGGCGTGGTGTGTCAGAAAAAATCTACGGTCGCGCGGTCGAACGAGATATGCGGTAGCGGTCGTGTTTGGCATGTTGAAGACGCGGCCAAGGGCGAGTTGGAGGGCGACGTAGGTGTGGCCAACGACGGAGAGCGACGCCGCCGCGTTAGCGGTGGATGAGGGTGTGGAGGGTCGGGTGGAGAAACCGCCAAGTGCGGTTGCTATGCGACCCTGAGTGGCACATCACGTGCCACTCTCACCCCTCCTTTTCGTCACAATACTCCACCCGCCGGCCAACAACGGACGAGCCAACCCGTTCTTGCGAACGGCAGTCTCGCGCACTCCCGCCCGCATTGCCTGCGCGCTTTGTTCACAGCGCCAGCGCGCCCGCTTAATTATCCGTACGTTCTCTCGACATAATTTGACCACGCGACCGTTGTGTTTTTCGCTGACCTATTCGTGACCCCGAATCCCCATGCGTTCATCGCTTGTACTACGCCGTTCGCCATCTTCGCCTTCGCCTTCGCCTTCGCCTTCGCCTTCGCCTCTGCACCGCATCGAGGCCGCTTTCAACCCCGAAACGTCGTAACAAAGCCGACGTCATCAACCGCATTTCTGGGCCGTAAGCAGTCAACTCACCTATCGATTTGGACCCCCGCTGACGCGTCACTAGTGTGCGATGTGTTCTTCGTGTAACGTGCGCGCACTCGCGCTCCAGCGCAAACACGAATTGCGGCGCTTTGCTGGTCCCACGAACCGGGCAATTACCGCCCAACTCGCCGGAACCGCAGCCCACGACGAGACACAATACGGCTACGGCCCTACAGGCCTTGTACGTATTACTACACTCGGGCAAACCACGGATACGTGGGCGTGCCTGTATATTGGCCATGGTCGCGTCCACACGCGATTGTTTGTTCCCAGACACTGACCCCACATGTCTGTTGGTCACGGACCACATGGCGTGGGCCTTGCGTGAACTATCGATCTTGTTACTCGGGTGCGAAGCTTGGCGGGTGAACGGGCCTAGCACGTTACCCAACACCAACATTACACGAGCAAGGGCACACGGGTGTGCTCAGCGAAAAAACGGTATCGGACAGCATCGACTCACATGACTGTCCTTGGCGTCACTAGGGGGATGAGACAAATTATTTCGTGCGCGACGCCTTGGAGTTGAAGAGGGGAAGGGGCTGTCTATCAAACCTTGTAGTTTTTATATACAATACATATCCTTGAAGCATATTGTGTAAAAATATCCATAGCTTCGGCAGATGTGTGTATTGGTACAATCATGGAATGTTCTGTGTTTGTAATTAGATTTCAGTATGCTGCCTATTCAATATGATCATGTCTCATAAATAGGCTGAGTAGTAGTGGTGATTTTCGAGCAACTCGGAAGGTTAGTTGTGTATCTTTTTGTTAGCTTTGAAGTTTTGCTGGGTATCTTTAGAGGGATTTGAAGGGTCTCAGCTAAGCTTGAAACAGCTTGACAAGGCAACACGGGCAAGTTTGAAGCACTTGATGAGTCACATGACCTGCTTTAAAGTGCTTTACTGGAGTGCTTACCCAACTTAAGAGTGCTTTGATGTGCTTTTCTGAATCCAAGATTCTTAGAAGTGCTTGAGAAGACTAGTCCCTTTTCAAAAGACTTGTCAAGCACTTTCAAGGAAAATACCCCTTTTGCTGATGGTTGCGCCCAGCGTTGTCCAAGAGCAGCTGCCACTGCTCAGCAAAAAATGTGGGTGAAATAAACCCAGGGGGTAGTGTAATCGCGTGATTTCACCAGATTACCCTTGTATATCACTCTTGGGTCGCTATAACACCCAAGTGTAATGAGAGGTGGCAACACGTTGTGATTGCGCCCCAAATCACACTCAAAAATAAAATAAAACAAAATCGTAAGAAAAAGTATACTGAGGCAGCAGTACGTGAGCGAAACAGCGTATATTAGAGTACTAAATAGATACAGCGTGATGAAAACATAAGTAGACCGGCGACAAGCTCTGTTGGTCGTAAAACCGTATCGTGTGTCGGCTGCGGGCGACTTAGGATATTCAACAAACGAAGCAAAGCGTGTTCGAGTCCACGCGGGTAAGATGATATGCGAAGTCGAACACTTACGTGCGAAACGCTCCGCTTAAAACCCCCGGCCCTTAGGTGGTAACGCGTGTCGTCTGCTTGTATCTCTGTATCTCAGACGAAACAGGACATATTCGAGTTAGTGCGGGTATGGTAGGATGCAAGGCGCGTTTTGCGACGAAAGCGTGCGAGGGTATTGTTGTGTCAGTCTAATCGTAGGTGATGCAACGTGTTACCTACCGTCTGTGTGTGTGTGATAGTCAGTGTCGGAAACGCTAAAGGAGAGTTAGATGTGTGGAGAGGACTTGGTACGAGACAGAAGACCCAGGATGGGTCGGATACGCGATGAAGTTGACAGGAAGCGACGCTAGGAGTGATCAACGCGACAACAGCCGAGCGGGCAAACGAGGCGCACAGGGGACGTACAAGCAATGTCAATACAGCTCCAGCTGGTTGTAAAAAGGCCTTTGTCGAACACGCTGGGGTTCCAGCGAAATCCAGCACACGAGGGTTCACAGAACTTATGAGGGGAGATCAGGAAAACAAGACCTGGATGTGAACGGGACTTGTACTCACGAAAACATGGCCGCCCCCGTTCGGGCAAGGACACAGAGCGGGCGCCGCGATGCCGAATACGGTGCCTTTATAGGCGCTGCACTTATTTCAGTTAGGGGTATATCCCGTTTGAGCACGCGAGAGTTGCATTGAGACTCACGTACGGCGCTCCAGGTTCGAGTAGTACCTAGCGAAATACTGAGTACGGGTCTCGATGTCAACTTACCACGATGGCCCGGACGTTTTGAAGCCATGGGTACGAAGGAAATAATAAGAACGAGCAGGGGCAAACGGAGGTGGGGTGGTCAACGTTATAGTAGGTACGGCAATCAGCTGAGTGTTTAATACTCACCGCTATTGCCCTTAGCACGGATACCGCTAGTTTTCTACGCCAACAGTCGCAAGACCGGATGAGGAGAGGCGGGGTGGGCGAGCGAATGGATGGTATGAGAAGGCGAGTGAAAGTGGATGTCGGGGCGTAGTTTGAGCCCAAGTTGACCTGCTCGCCTAGGTACCCACCGGGCACGTGCCTGTAAGTGATCGATCGGATATTGTCCTGCCGGTAGTATCTTTCGACGTGCAAATGGTGCTGGCCGAGCGGCATCAGCCTAGCTAATAGAGCATTTAAACCGAGCCTCGTGAGGCGCCCCTCCAAATCCAAGTCCCTCTCGGCCTTCCCTTCGATAGTCGTTGCAAGTGTTCGTGACTGTTATGGTGCGTATTCATAGCATGTGGCTGTGGTGGTCTACTAACCAACTCTTTCAATACTCTTAGCTAGGTTCGGTTATGTGACTCTATCCCATATTTTCCTTGTGTTTTGGGTGGTATTTTCGTTGATTTATATATTGTAATTTATATACAACATGAATACACGCGATGTACTTGTTGTTCCAGTACCTGATCAAAGTTAATTGGTTGGTTGGTAAGCTGATTGGCTCATTAGTTTATCTCCGGGATTCGATCTAATCTAATTAAATTACGCGGGGTTGGATATTGGGGAGTGTAATACGGCCGTGTGATCAAGCGGTGTAATCTGGGGGTGTGATTAGGGGCGTGATTAGTGTGAAATAAACGGGGGGGGTTGTGTAATGGTGTAATGGTGTAATATCGGGTAATAGCATGTTATCACACCCACCATTTCTTGCTGAGTGCGCCACCAGTTCACTCAGGCCATCCTCGTCCACATCATGAACGGGCTCCTCGGTGTAGTCCGACAGCTCGAGGGAAGCCTCGTTGCGCACATCATGGGAGTGATCGGCGGCATTGATTGGCGCTAAGTCAAGCACATTGTTTGCCCCGGGTTGACCGGGCACTACCAACAATATGGTTTAGGTGGGACATGCAAGTGACGTAAACAGCACGCACCTTCGCAAACCCCTGAGCCAATCCGCACTCCGACGTCGCGCGAACCGGTGAAACCAGGGTGTTTCTCAAGGAGCTCGAGCTCGTGCGAAACAATGGCGTTAGTCTTGAGGCGGCGGGAAACATATCGCTCGGCGGCCCAGCCTAGCCCAGCATTGGCGGATTGTATCTGAGAAGCGGCGGCAGGAAGAGAAATGGCCTCGTGTGCGAGTGAGGTACGTACTCGTCGCGCTTCAACGTTAAGGCGAATAATTTCCTCCGCTGCACGTTGCGCAAGATGCCACTGTTCGACGCACTGACGTACTTCAGGCTTGGCCCAATCCTGATCAAGCGGCTGTCGTCGCGAGTCCTTGAGTAGTTCAAATTCGTTCAAAACCGAGAGCTGGGAGACCTGCTCCCATGTGAATGTTCGAGCCTTTGCACCATGGAGATCAACGGCGGCCTGGTTGTAACGCGTCAGCGACGACTTTACGGCTGCGCTACGGGCCATAAGTGCCTTCATTATGTGTTGTCGGAGCTTGTACCCTGGAATACAGTTAGCTTGGTTGACGTGTAAGGAGCAAACGTACCAGTTCCCTCCAATCCAGCCTTGCTGAGCTCCAACAACCGAAGAATGACCAACCGCTCCAGTTCATCGACGCAGAATTGATAATGCTGGCGATGACGGAGTGTTTCAGCCTTTTTCCAGTCATCAGACTCACATGTCCAACGGTCGACAACTCCATGGTCATCCTCCATCTGCGCGACGGCGTTCTGGAGGAGCTCGAGTTGAGTAAGTGTAGTCCGTCGCCAGGATTCCAAGCGCGAGGTATGCATAGCAGCACGGCGTAGATCGCCCAAAGATCGGCCCTCCACCATCTGGAAAGTCGTTGCAAACGCTTTGTTGTAATCAACCCTGATCACGAACCATTGGTTAGCTTGAGGTACACCAGGTGGAGTTTACGTACTGTTTTTGCTCAAGTTTTTCCAACAGGTCGAGGTAGCCTATCGCGAACGTGTCCTCGGGGAGCTCGGTCTTCAGCGATTCTAGGTACATGCGCTCTTGCAGCCGAAACCGTTCCATATCTGCATCAGTAGCATCCGGGCAAAGTTCTTCCACGACTGCTTCTGCGAGCTCGAGAACCCGCAAGGTATCAGTATACCGTGTACGCAAGTAAGTCCCTAACAAGCGTACAAGAAGATGGTCAGCGAGACATAACGCGAGGGGGGAGATACACATACCCAGTCCAAGATATGTGTCCTCATCAAACGCACGGAGATGGTTGTGGATCTTCTGTAATCGATGATGCTTGGACGCGAGGCGGGTTGTGCCGGCTAGCCGGTTCGTAGAAGAAAACAGCCTCTCGCAGTTTTCGAAGTCGGTCAATCCAGTGCCGGAAATGTTACGGGGACTATTGTCGAACTGGCAGATACGGTTATGAGCAGGGCCATGGAACGCACCAACGCACATGTCGAAGCGCTGGTCTTTCAGCCATGCTTGTTACGGTCCAGGGGAGATGTAGGTACTTAGAGCTTAAGGAGCTGTGTCTCCCAGAACTGTACGCTATATCTTAAGAAATATGGAATATTCCTAAGATACCAAAGGAGTCTTAATCACTAGTAACTTTAGGAGCTAAGATGTTGTCTTAGTGTTCAAAGTGTAGACTGACTGAAGTAGTATATATTTTAAGAGCAAGGATACAAGTCCAGGTTCCCTTGTGGATATATGCTATGTACAATTCAACCCTAGTCGCTGTGGACTAACTACTTACTAGCTAAGGTATTCTCTTAAGTCTTGTATGTACTAGACTAAGTATTCGCTCGATGCACTACTATATTTCCTCTCACTTAAGCGGTACTAAGATTCCTCACTTAAGTAGGTACTGATATA
>WSTJ01001144.1:0-14792 GCA_019623705.1 Ceratobasidium sp. 428
TTTTGTACGTACGAGTTGAACGAGCGATCTTACATATTTTGGTATCCCGCGTCTCCGCCTCCATTTTGTGCCTATACGAGTTGGGTTATTCATTCATTTATTTTTAACCATGTCTTTGATTTGAGACTTACGCGAAGTGCTGCGAGTCTGTCGCGGGCCATGATGTCCGAGTTTCTTTGAAGAAGTTGAGAGCGAGAAGAGGGGAGCTTTCCACGAGATGTCCGAAGGATTTCAGGTTATAAAGCTGCGTGCTACCAGAGGCGCTGCTTCAATTAGTGAGAGGAGGTGATGGTGGATGGCGGTGAGCTCGAGGGACAGGGCAGTGCAGCACCAATGGAGACCTTATGATGAAGACCAAAGGGGAAGTTGCCCGTTGCGGTTGTTACTCGCTGACATCAGCATGCCCTGAGCTGACTGGGCGAGGCGGCTCCGAACCATTTTGTGGCTAGACACCACCAACTCGACTCTGTAAATGATATCCATCTTCAGCGTACCTCCACGGAGACCGTAGTCTTTTATTCGGTTTGCTATTCGCGTGGAAGATTTCGGGTCGAAATTCACACGCGACATTATATATGGGAAGCCGTATGCGCATTGTGGACTTGCCTGCTTCGTCTTCTTGTCTTCAGCCTGTTATTTCTCCACTTGGGGGCAACACCTAGCTTTATGCTCGACCGTGATTTGCAAAAGCTAGGTCTCGGTCGCGTCAGAATGACTGAAGTCTTCTCCGGACTGCAATCAAGATGATCAGGAAGGACCAGCGGCTGTTTTCTAGCACAGCTTACGGCTCACTTACGGGCAACGAATATTCGTGATTGATGGTTCAGGAGAAGACTACCACTTTGAGAACCTATAGAACTGCCAACCACTTCTCCTTCCTTGACCTCCTGACCAAATATTCCACTCACACGCTCGCGCCCAAATGTCGTTTCCATCCAACTACCCAAACGGATTAGGCCGCAGAGACGAAAAAGCGCTAGCCTCCAGTCGTAGCGCTAACGGATTTTCCTCACCACGTAATTTTGGAGTTTTGCGTGGACGTCGTTTAACCCTTTCCGGCTTGATCGCTTTCCAGCGCGTACCCGGAACCTAAAGATATACAATCGGGCCTGTGATTGTACCGTGGCAGATTCATGATTCCCGCTTACGATCTCTCGGAAAGGGACTACACTACGAGAACCTGATCTCGCTCCTCCCGAAAGCGCCGGAAGCTTGGGTGCACCAGCGTGGTCCCATTTGGTGAGTCTATAAAGGTCTCTAGCCGCAGAAATAGCCTCAATGACTACGTAGCTCTCCCCCTGTGACTTTCGATTCTCCTCTCGTGCTTTTTGGTTGGGGTCTTGTGAGGCCTCACAGAGCCTAATGCCATGGATAAGGCGTCCGTTATATCATTGGTCGCGAACACGCAGAGAACACGATATGCAGCCTGTGAGTCTCAGAAGCTGGAGTGTTGAAAGAAATTTTCTTACACCTGAGATTTAGTGAGCGCAATGATGTTGTTGGTCTACGACCACAGTACGTGATCCTATTCCTTCTTGCCTAAACTACTAATACCCAGATCGACATAAAGTCATCACCTTTGGGGTTGAGGTGGAGCTGGTCTGGGTAAGTGATAACTGCTCTGTACCAACTAGTTCGATCACTGATTAAGCGTATATAGTTTAAGCCATGGACATGGTCGAAAGTACTGTTCTTTTGGAACCGATACGGCACCTTCGTTATCTTGCTGTTTGACACCATCGGTAAGATAGCCCACAGACTTCTTAGCGTCCCACCTGACAAGCCCGGTTTGCTCAGTGGGTGTCGGTGGAGGTCCATCGGATGCAGTAAGTTTCTTCTCATGTCAATTAGTTCCCAACTTGACGCAACCCTTGTAGTTGTGAGTAGGTATCAAATTCGAGGTACACCTTCCTAACCATTTGTTTTGGGTAGCTGTTTGCATTGGCAGAAGTTCCAGGGGTGGACCGGTAAGCAGTTAGCGGTTGTCACGAAAAAAACATCGGCTCACGATATGTTTACCGGAAGGGTGGCTGACAAACATGACAGTCGAAAGTATGTGCCCAGCAGCTTCCACACATTCCTCCGACTTATCTCTAGGCAAGTTATCATTCAAGTTCGAATAGCTGCCATGTGAGCACAAGTCGCCGAGCATCTACGAAGCCCGTGACTGATAGGGTACCCAGGTTTTCACAGGATAGACGGGTAATTATTCCAATGGTGATTTTGTTCTTTACGCAAGCTATTGGAATGGCTGCGATCATTGGTGATGCGTTCAATTCTATGAAAGGTGCGTGGGAATAGCCACTATGATTATTGGAATATGCCATAAGGAAATATTCCCCAGCCGTCAACGAACCTGTTCCTGGATTTCGTGCATGTGCGCTGAAAGGGGTCCCCAGTCGTATGTAGTAAGTCTACTGAGCCCTATTGTCATGATGCCAAGAATTAAACAAATTGCCGCTAGCATATACTGGGCGACCAATTTGAGCTTTGAAGCGATCCTTTTCAGCCTGGCGGTTTTCAAAGCGTGGCAAAACTTTAGTGGGAGGAAGGGCACGCGACCCACTTGGTCAGGGCCACGAATTCTAAATATTTTAGTTCGGGACAGTATGCTTTACTTTGCGGTGTAAGTTCTTTGTCCTATTTTCCGATCTCGAGGCTGCTGATGTCCGGTAATTTCGATAGGATCTTCGTCACATATGTGATGAATCTCGTTGCCTGGTCCACTGGAGGTGGTTCTCTGTACCAGCTTGCTATCGCTCTAGCAATTGCTTTGTGAGTCTTAAGGATCTACTAATGACTCCATACTAAACGGACTTCAGGCGCGCTTCAATGGGCAGTCGCCTGTTACTAAACATCCGAGAAGCATACTACACCTGCGAAATTGTGCTCAGCGAAAACCCACTTTCGACTATTCGTTGGCAACAACGTAATGGCGATTGCCTTGTGATGGACACGCTCCCAGAACACACCACTCAAGGGACATTGAGCGTTCCCGGTTTTGAGATAGACCGATATCATAATGTCTCACACCTTGATCCTTCATCCATGGCGGGCAGTTCGGAGCAGGCCAGAACACCGTCCAAAGTCACGTTCGATATTTCCCATCGCATAGATTAGGCTAGCCGTGCATTTTTTATACTTCGCTTTCACATCGCTTTTTTTGTTTGTTTTGCTACCCGGGACCTCTTGTCATTTGTAACAGTAATGTACCACTACATGCGCGATATTTGTTTATTAGAGCGCCACGTTTAGGCTCCTGGATTAATGGTTATTCAATAAACGGCTTTTAGCCTTTTACTTTGTAATCTTATATAGGTTAGATTGGGTGGGATATGCCTCGTTAGGTTTAGGCAAGAACCGCACCTTTGCGGAGGTAGTTGTCGATTTGACCAGGCCAGACCCCGATATATCGACACAGTAGTCAACGCATCTATCCCTTGAATTGATGGACAAGGCTGAAAATCCAGCGTCATCCCGAAAATGACGCTCGTTAATTTCTTAACATCCACCCTCCCATGTGGCGTGCAGAGAGCACCCGCAATAATGACTGCAAAGAACAAATTAGAAAGCTATAAGAGAAAAAGACGACGATCTTAGCGCGTTTTGTGACGGATTTGATGAACTGCACGCTACTGGTGACACAGGGCGACATGTTTCCCGGTCCAGGCCCAGAAACGAGTTGTGCACTGTTTGCTCCAAGGGACCAGGGGTCTTGTTTGGTTGTCGCTTCAGGTCACATGACATAGGGCAAGTAGAAAATGATATTATTGTGGCTTTGGTACATAACACGTGCCGTCCCGGCGCTTGTCCGCTCGACCTAACCGCCCGCTTGTAGCTGCTCGCCGGCAAGCACGTCAGTTTCGCCGAGCGCCGAGCACCGATTGCCTGCCGCCTTCCGCCGTCGGCCGCCTATCACCGGCCGATCAGCGCCCCGCCGCCGCCCGCCTCCCCGGTCTCGGCTCCGTGTTCAGATTTTAATTTTTTGGCCCGCCACCCGCCCACCCACCCACCTACCCATTCGTTGCTCACTTACTGTTTGTCTGTTTGCAAGCCTCTTCTGCCTCATGTTTTGTACATAGATTAATATTTGTTAATCCTTAATCGCGCATACTCAAACGTTGCTCGGGAGATAGAAAAAAAATGTAAAATCATTCAAAAATACTAAATACAACTGAAACGACGTCAGTAACAGCATGTGATGGGTGGGCAACGTTAGGCTTACAGTCTTGTTGGGAAAGCCTGGAGAATGTGCTTGGCTGGGTGCTTAAATCACCTGGAAGCGACGGAGCACAAGAGCAGTCACCTGAGGAGGGGCTGTTAGCGGACCAGGCACATTGGGTGAACGCTGTTATCATACCTGTAGTGTAGCATCCGTGTTGCGTCTGGAGAGCTCTTCATAGCCGAGAATGTCGGCCCTGTCGATAATCATTATAGCCAGCTTTGCGTAGAGTATGTCGTCCGGCGAGACGTCGAAGCCGTGAGCGACAGCATCGAGGATGGCATTGGCCGCGGTAACAGCCTCCCGGGCTTCGCGAACTGTTGTGGGTTCGGGGCCACGCGTGTCTGGATCTACCGCATCCCAGTCGGCGATGACAAGCCGCAGCCGGCGCCTGACTTCCCAAACTCCGCTGGCTGCCTGCTGCAGGCCGACCATAAATTGCTCCTCGAACACGTTGAGCATAGCCTGCAAGTCTTTGTCGGCGTCTTCGAACCGAATTGTAGGACGGACAAGGGAGACGATTTCCCGGTACCGAGCTGCGGTAATCGGTGTTGGAGGGGTGTCAACCGGGGTGTCTGGATCGGAAAGGAGTGCGGCGAGGGCGCATGCAACTGTCACGATATGGTCGGCGATACGGAACGCAGGGGATGCATTAGGATCGCAAAGCGCAAGAGGCGTAAGTACGTATTGGAGCATTGAATATGACGCGTGGGGTGGTAGGTTGGTAAAGCACATACCCGAGGATTTATATTACTTGGACGGACCTCCGCAACCCGCCAATGTGAACCTCCGCTCGTACGGAGTTAGCCAAGTCCTGGCACTCGTCCTCGTGTTGCAGAGTGTGGTCTAGTCCGTGTCATTAGTGTTATCACAGGGCGTGGACTTGCCAGGGAGTTTCGTATAAATTAAAACGCACCTCGGATATATACGGTTAATTCGGATGGCGCGCGAACAAGTATAGATCTAGAACAACCGTTGGGCGCGTTAAGTGCGAGAGCGGGCAACTCGCGAACTGGGCCTGGCGTGCTGTCGGGTCAGCGTGAGTCGGGTCGAGGAGGACGCGACTGACCGGGAGCGGGACCGATCGCGCCAGCAGCACCGCCAGTGAGAGGGGGCGGAGGGCCAACGCTCGAGCTGCCGGCGTGCATCGGGTTGAAAGGACCATTGCCGGCTAAGCGGTCGGGTGGATGTCTTGGGGACCGGGAGCGGCAGGTAGGTTACCGCCGTTGGCCTGCACATTCCGGAGCAAATTGAGGCGCTGGGTGATATGAGGATTGCCTGGATCGAGTTCGTCAGTGCGGGCATAGGCATCGATTGCATCCGAAATCTGATTATTGCAGCTCTCATAGAGTGAGCCTAGATCAAACCAGACTTCGGAGATGTACGGGTTAATTCGGATGGCACGCGAATAGGCATCGAGCGCGTCTCGGAACTGGTTGATGTTGTAATACAAGACACCAATGCTGCGTCAAAAGGTCGGGCTGTAAGCGTTGTCATTCGAGTGAAGGATAGCGGCCGTAAAGAATGCCGATGCCGTACCAAAGTTTTGGGTCCTCGAGCTATTGAATGAGCGTGAGCCGCGGAAGGGCTGAATATAAAATGAAAGGCACCTTTAGGTTGGGGAGATAGTACAATGCTTGCTGATAAGCGGAGTATGCGTTCTGGAGATCGTCCTGCTTGAGGAAGCAGTGACCGAGAGTGGACCGTACATTGCCATTCTCGCGCTGAAGGCTGAGTACGCGTTGGAAATGCTCGACAACCTGTTGCTCAGGTCAGCAAGCGTATGACACACGAAGGGTGGACATGCCATAGGATCGAAGTTTTCGCACTCGATGAATAACGACTCGGCGGAATCGGCTGAGTTCCGGGCGCAGCATGGTCATGGTACGAGACACGGGCTACAGGTATATTTGCCATAAGTGGATGCAGCCGCGCAAAGATTAAATTAAATCAGGCACTCACCGTGAGCTACACGGACGTCTGGCGTTCTCCTCGCGTTGCGAGCACTGTGTTGGCACAACAAATGGTTAGCATCGGTTGTTCGGTGGCCCACGACCGACTCGCCGAGGACTACCGAGGAGCGGCTAAGCTCCGGGCGCAAGTGATCGCGACATCGTATGCCAACTAGAACAAAAAGTGTGTTAGTGTCGACACAGTCTGCATGGACGTGTGAGGCCGAGGCCGAGACGGCGTTGAGCTCGAGAACCTGGACCAGCGGCGGTGAAAGTGATCGAGGGGGGTGTCACCAAAAAGAGGAAAAGTGCAACAATCACCTTGCGAACCACGACACGAGGCAGCATTAAATGAATAAATTAAATTAAATCCGAGTTACGACTTTTCCAAAGTCGATTAAAGACACACCTACGCGTGTGCACCTACACAAATGGGTGAGCGCGTCAGGCACAGACAGAATATGGATGTGTGCACTAGACCTTGTCGGCTGGCATTTGCCAACACGTTCAGCGCTAGTACATGGTCGTCAGACTTTTCGGAACTTTTATGTTGTGGAAAACATACCCGCGCGTTGTGGGAATCGACTAACGTCCGATGAAGGCTCGAAATCGGCAGGCCGACTGGCATGTCTTGCCCCAAACGGAGGCGCGGACTAGGATGTGGTGTGAACAATGAGCTCCCATTGGCTAGTAAGCTGACGGCGGAGTGGGACACTCACTCCAGTAGTACGTTGTGCACGTTCGCGCGAATATTCGGGCGTGTTTCAGCGGTGCCCGTGTCGGGACACGCGGTCGGTTGGAGTCGAACATGGGTTAGCTTCACGTCACGTGACTTGCCGCCCTCTTGAACTGGCTATGCCAAGTTCAATCACCCGCCGCGCTATCCCCGACCCGCGCAACAGTCCTTCCCATGTATATAAGCCCTCTCGCGTCGTACTGGCACCTCGCCGCTGTCTCCCAACGATATCGGTCTCTTCCTAGCTACGACTATCCTCTCGAACGACTTTCGCAACTATCCGATCTCCTCAGTTTTGTTCTTGTGCAACATATGGTGGACTTGTCCGGCGGGACTGGCGAAGGGTACAGTACTTTTGGCAAAGCCCTCAAACGTAGATAGGTGTGCTAATTTGTTCTGCTTTTAGGCCACCTTATGGTTCCGACGCATATTCTCGCGCTCCTTACCACACCCCGGGGGCCCATTGGACAATGGCGGTTGGTGTTCGATATGTATACACAAACCCGTTTACTAACTTGTAACTTAGGGTAATCCTGCGGAACTGAACGCTGCTGGTATCTCGTATCATATCGAAACCGGCTCCGAAACGACTTCATCGCACTCAACTTCGAACTCAAGTCGAGCGCGTGCTCTCACCGCGTCAGCAAACGATAACCCGCGTGCCCCAAAGCGACGTATGTACGCTTTGTATCACGATTACTATCTCTGTTCTGATTTTTTGCTCAATAATCCAGGTGTATACGGCAACTATATCTCCGACTGGCGGGATGATATTTATGGTACGCCTCCAAGTGTGGCGTCCGAGCCGGTAAGTCTCCTATGTCTATTTTGCTTTATAGTTCTAATTATTTTTCGTTAGGTCGATATATACTCCTCTGTTGGTGTTGAACACGAAAGCGCTGGCCAGATTCGATTGCCGCCTATTCAACCCCATTCTCATCCCCCCGCGAACCTGTTGCCTCCTATTCGTTCCGTATTCGAACATCCTCCCTCCTATGGCTCGGCTGCCCCACGTCGGCACCCTGTCCGACCATGGCAACCTAGCAACTGGGGTTATGAAAATTACGATCCGTCCTACCTAGATGCCGGTGACTATCGGTCGTCGCACTTTCCGGCTGGTACCACGGATACTCCCACTCGCCCCGCCGCCGACCCGCCCCTTGAGATGCTAAACGTGGGCTCCGGCCCGTCTCGTGCTCCTGTTTCCAACCGGCCCTCCCCGCAGCCCATCGATATCGCACCCAATCCATACCGCGCTCCCAAAGACGACGACGTGATTGATTTAACACACTCGTCGTCCCCACCTGATGTGGCGACCTTATTTAGACCTCGGCGCAGCCCCGTGCCGTTAATCAAAAAGGAGTCGCTTCCTCTCTTGTACTTTGGGGACGACAGCCGGGAGGTCAAGCCTGCGCGGGAGCCGGGAGCTGCAGCTGCCATTCCCGTGGCTCCCAAACCTCGCATTGTTGCGCCAGTGCCATTGCCCGGACCACGGCAATCGCCGCCAGCACCACCGGGGCTGCCGCCGCCGCAACAGCAGCAGCAACCAATACCGCCTCCGGCGCTACCGGGGCCACCGCCTCCGCCTCCACCGCCACCACAGCAACCGCCTCCGGCATCCCCACCGCCGGCGGGACCACCACGATCATTTTACAACGGCGGCCATTGGAATTCACATCCGGGCGGGCAGAACAAGTTTGTTGCGGAGGATGTATTTCAGGCGCTAATCAGTACCTACAATCCGGATTCGAAGTACGATCGTCACCGTTGGTTTGCGCCCGAGGATCAGAAGATGATTGACTGGCTGTATAAGCTACTATGCACCAAGGAGCAAAGGGCTATCGTTCGGAAAGCGCATGCTCCTGCAAAACGGGGCGTGCTCTCCCACGTTATTCACGATGTAAGTACCTTGTCTTCATTAAATCTCTTCAATCCTTAATTGACCTCATCTATCACATAGATGAACCGCGATTGTTTTGGCAGCAAACGCAAGGCAACGGCGGTCCATGCACGAGTCATAGGCATGTCCAAGACCTGGCAAGCCTCGACTTTGCTCTTGACTCTCCTCCCCGCCGGCTTCGATCTCAGCCGCCCCGAATCTGTGCTGTTTCCCGAGCTTACCCAATACATTACGGGGTTTCAAATCGAGCATCCTCAGCTTAGGGGACTCCACCCTTGGACGTTTATGATGTATGCTACTAATGCCGGTGGCGGTCCGCCGTTTATCACCGCGATGACTCCATAGTATGTTTTTTTTCTTTCGTTAGCAGACTTGTTGAACTTATGCGAACGATGTCTCAAAAGTTTGATTGGTAACCCAATTTACTCGCCGACAATGTTCCGAAGCGGGCAAGTTTCACCTGGTGGAACGAGTCTTGCTGCCGTTTGGGTCGACCCCCTCCCCAACTCGGACAACGAGGACAACAACGCGCACACTACCGGCCTTAATGGCATCACCGGCGCGATCGTAACTGGCGCTGTTGGCGGTCTGGTGGTAGCTGGCACCGCTGGCGGTCCAGCCGTAGCTGGTGTCGTTGGCGGACCTGTGGTAGCTGGCACTGTTGGTGGTCTGGCTGCAACTGGAGCTGTTGGTGGCGCGACTGTAACCGGAGCTGTTGGTGGTGCAGCCGTAACTGGAGTTGCTGGCGGCGTAGTCGTAGCAGGTGGCGCTGCCCCGGGCGCAGCCCAGCTGGGATCAGATAGAGGCAAAGCCCGAGACGCTGAGCCGCCAAACAACTTGGCTGTTGAAGGCTCGGTTGCCTCGCTGCCATCCGCCCCGTCTACCGTCTCAGAGCTCGCCTCCTCCCTTTCGGCTCCCATTACGCGCAACACGGATGATAGCGGGTTTGTGATGCCCCGCCAACCCGTGCCTCCTCGTACCGGCAATCGCACGACTGCCAGCGCACGCAACACTACGGGATCCAAGGCCACATACTCTCCGGAGGATCCCTCGCAAGCAACGAGGATCGAGTGTATTCGAGGGGTTGGTCAGACCATGTCCGAGAGCGTCCGGGTAATCGAACGAGAGCAGAGTATCATGAAGTCGTGCCAGGAGGAGGCGAACCGGATAAAGGCCAGTCGCGTCAAGATCGCCGAGACGAAGCAGGCGGCGGAAACGCAGCTGCAACAGAGACGGGCCGTCATGGAGTGGTGCCACCAAGTTCAGAAAGATCCTACCTCCGACGAGAACTTGCGGTCAGAGGCCAGGTCGATCTTGAAGGCCACGTTGCTCGCGTCCGCTCAGAGTGCTGGGATTGTTGTTCCTGGTACTGAGTCAGCTGCCGGAAATGTTCTTCCCGGGGCTGCGCCAACCGCCGACTCTCTTAATCCTGCACTTTTTTCGCCAGCTGTTGACTCTGCCCCCGCTCCCGAATCGCCCCTTCCGCCAACCCTCGGCTTTGATTTCGACCCCACGCTTCTCGCCCCGGTTGATGCATTTGCCAACCCGACCGACGAGATGCTCCGGTCTCAGCTGGTGCGCTCGGAGCGCCAGCCTTCGCAGACACCTGGCGCCGGTCCGAGCGGATCATCGAGTTTCCCGCACTTGTCCGATATCAGCGGCGGATCGCTTGGGTGGCACGATAAGAACTTCCAGTTCTAACTCAGCTGCTAGCTTTCGTCTACTCTGACAACGCATTTTCTTGGATTTGGTGCGTCCTAAACTATCTCCTCGCACAGACTGACTGACAGCGATTTCCTCAGATTATATCGAACATTTCTTCTCTCGCCTGATATAGTATTCAAAAACCGAAAAAAAGAACAAAAACGACAAAAGACAAAAAAAGAAAGAAAAGAAAAAATCGCCCCCCGTTCCCGTTCCCGCGCCCGCCCACCCCGCCCTCCCGCCCGAATACGGTACGTAGTAGTCTTTGCTTATCAATATTTTTGACATGACCTTCTCCCCCAGATTTATCACAACATACTTTTTTTTACGCGCCTGTACAATGTATCGCACAAGTACGCAGACTTGACAACGGCGACTAGCTCGTCCATTACATGGTATGTACAAAAATTCGTAGGAGCGTACCGCTAACAGAGTCATCTTCTAGATATATACACCTATTGTTGATCTCCCGTGTACATGTACACTCCACATGAGAATCAACTTGATCTACATGATTATGTGTGACAGGAAGTAAGAAGAATTAATTAGGACAAATAATATCCATGCAGCGATCCCGAAAGAACAGCCCCGCCTCACGTGAGTTATCTCCAAATACTTGTTCTCCGTGGTTGACATCCATTTCGTCGAAATCGGGGCCTTGGTCAACCCAATCGTATACCTCCTGACCGTTAGCAATTCGTGATCGGGTAAACGCGTCTTCAAAACCATTGGCGCGATCGTGCAGATCGTAGCACATGTTGTGTAGTATCATCAGTGCTTCTACCGCTCGATATAAATCGCCCATCTGGTCAACCGGTCCGAGTAGCCTCAGCGCAGGAAAGCGTCCCTTAAGTAGGCCAAAGGTGCGTTCAATAACAACACGGGCACTACTAATCTTCGCGTTAAATCGAAATTTTCGCGCCGCATCACCGGCCTCTCGCTCGCGCCGATTAAACGGAATCAGCACAACTGGGCTGGTCGGGTAGCCTGGCCGCCTATGTTGTGAGTATTGTAGCCTACTGTATGCCTAATGTTTACGCACCTCCATCCGCGAATAGAAACTCTCCTCGTTCGAAAACTTGATTGCGTCGTTTGTATAGCTCGGAACCACTCCAAACAGACGTATCCGGTCTGCTGCCTGGTAATCCACTTTGAAACGAAGTGAAGCGGCCTTCGTGGTCACACGTTGCCTGGACCGTTATCTACTAACAGGTAAGTCCGATCCCATTTTGATTGCCGAATCCTTACTTACCGAAAGTGCTCCTTTGTAATTCATATACAAGTCCCCCTCGATAAGTGGCTTATGCGATAATTTGAAGTGCACTCCGTCAAGCGCGCCAACCGCGCCGTTCAGGCCACATTTTCTTTGAAAAGCGGCCGCGATCACTTTTCTCCGCTCCGGTGTAGGCCACCCAACGCACGAAAGACCGAACGTACGGATGGCAGCAATGACACGCCGACAATATAGTAAGACGGTCCCTTCACCAATCGACGTCAGTCGCATGGGGATCCGCGCATTCGAGCCCGCGCACCCGTAACGCAACAAAAACACTGCCAATTGGTAGTGTACCGGCCGCGGCGGTCTCCCCCTGCCCTTCTTCCTCAGTCTCTCGTGGTGCTCGATGAGCCTCACGATCTCCCAGAACGTGGACTTTGATATCCTAATATTATTGGTGAGTACGTGCATGAACATTTATAAGCTGTACTTAGATTACCTGTAGAAGCTTCGGAAGTCCGCATTCGGCCATGTGAGGGACATTTCGAACCAGTTAGTCTTCTTCAACGCGCAGGTTATC
The DNA here is from genome assembly GCA_019623705.1 of Ceratobasidium sp. 428. NCBI lineage: Eukaryota > Fungi > Basidiomycota > Agaricomycetes > Cantharellales > Ceratobasidiaceae > Ceratobasidium > Ceratobasidium sp. 428. The sequence goes on from WSTJ01001144.1 coordinate 12,311, forward strand.
GCGTATGCTGTGCGTCTTTTTCGCACCCTCCCTTCAGCCACGTCGCCCTGAGCCGCCTCATCCGGCTCCATAATCAGCCCCATCAACGAGGCGCGCCCATACTCCAAGTCATCCATCGTTGGATTAGTAAACAACTCTCGGATGCGAGAGTACCTGGGATTGTTCAGGATACCGTTCATTCCTAGACCACGCCGCGCGACCGCTGACCCATCTGCCTCTAGGTCTAAATCGTCTTCATCCGTGTCGTCCGCGCTCACATCGTCTTCGTCCGCGTCATCCGCATCGTCTTCGTCCATGTCGTCTTCGTCCACGTCGTCTTCACGCTGTGCACGCAGACGATCAATGGTAGCCTCAAGCTCCTGCTCCTCACGGCTTGTAGTATGCAGCATGCCGTGAGTGTTTCGAATTTGCCGAAGTCGAGCTTCGAAGCTATCACTGCTATTAACGCGCTTCCGCTTACGCAGCTCGCTCGCACTCTGACGGTCATTCAGGTCGTTCTCCAAATCATCCAGGCCGTCTTCAGCTGAGTCTTCATCCTCATCTGACTGGGCCTCGTGCGCAAGGGCGCGTATACGGAGAACGTGCGCACGTAGTTCATCCAGGCCAGGTAAGTGATTCGCGACGTTGATACTCCACTGCGACGCAAGCGATTGATTGGTTATTAATCCAGCCATCTCCTAGTAGGTTACGAGCAAGGCAGCGTCGCAAGACAGATCAACGGCGGCGGGCGGGCGAAAAGTAAAACCCGGGATATGAAGCTGAGACTGGAGAGGCGAGCGGGCGGGCGGGCGCAGCACCAGTAGACGGATGGCGGGCTCGGGATCTAAAACTGGGCGAAACGAGCGGCGAGCAGACGAGCAGGCGGTGGGAACGGCAGGCGGCGGGCCGAAAAATCCAGTCCGGGATGCGGAGCCCGGACCGGAGGCGGGCGGCGGCGGGGCGATGATCGGCGGGGAGGCGGAAGGCGGGGTGGGCTCGGTGTTCGGCGCTCGGCGAAACAAGCGCGTTACCGGTGAGCAGTTAAGCGCGGGCGGCTCGTTGGGTGGGCAAGCGCCGAAGTGGCATGTGTTATATACTCAGAATCAGACAAAACAATGTTGTTTGCTCATGCTGACTGTCATGTGACCTGAAGCGACAACCAAACAAGACCCCTGGTCCCTTGGAGCAAACAGTGCACAACTCGTTTCTGGGCCTGGACCGGGAAACATGTCGCCCTGTGTCACCAGTAGCGTGCAGTTCATCAAATCCGTCACAAAACGCGCTAAGATCGTCGTCTTTTTCTCTTATAGCTTTCTAATTTGTTCTTTGCAGTCATTATTGCGGGTGCTCAGACAATTCAATAATGGGAATGCAAATTTCCCTGCAAAGGTACCTTAAGTTCCAGCAGTGTTCCAGCTCGGTCTTCTACGTTGGTAAACCCTATGCTTCAGTTTCAAGTGTTCAGCCACGGTGATCAAGCTATCACTCTTGGTGGCTCACGAGGGCTACAGGTGATCTGCGTTTCTAAAGACATTTTCCAAGTACCTATCTTCGACCGCGGGAACGCCAGAAATGCCCACCTTGGCCCACGAGCCCGGGCCTTGTTTCTCGCTGGCAGAGCCGAGCGTATCGTCTGTGGATTCATGTGAACACGTCCCCCAGGACAAGCCAGCTGTATGCGCTCAAATCAGCTTGTTTGGTTCAGATGATGGTTCAACAAGCAGGTAAAAATAAAGGTAAACTCATTCCGATATAAATTATCACTGGCTTTCTCCGTGGTGGTAACTAGATTCAATCAATAGGTCTTTTTGAGGTGGGGAGTATATATTGACGAGGACTGTACGACGAACAGTTGTATGAAAGGCTAGAGAATTAGATTGGGCTGTTACTACAACTCGGATATACCTTACAACTCGTGAGCTGAAAACTAGTAACTTATTTTGTATATGGCGTTGTCACATAGGCTTCGTTGGGCCCTAGTTTGTCAGGAAACCATTTGCACAACCTTCGACTGCGAAAGCAGCAAACACTCGATTTTTCTAACTACATAAATACAACTCTTTTTATCCCCGCATTACACTAGGTCTGTTTCTTAGCCATTGCGTATAACGCGTCCCTATCTCCACTCTCGTCAACGAGGGACTTGAACGCTCCTCCATTCTTTTGCAACAGCGCAGCAGGCGAGTCAAACTCGATGACCTTTCCTGCTTCCAACACCATAATCTAAAGACAAACGCCATTTCAACTCGTGTCTCAGGTAATGGGGATGTCGACTCACTTTATCGGCGTCGCAGATCGTTTGAAGGCGATGCGCAACAATGATAAGTGTCATATCATTCAACTCCGTTCGTATCGAGTTCTGGATCGCTGTGTCCGTGTTGTAGTCTGTTTCCATTTAGCTTAAATTCGCAAACTGTATCTTGACCACTTACCGATTGCAGCTGTTGCCTCATCCAAGATCAGGACTTTGCTCCTCCTTACAATTGCACGGGCGAGTGCTATA
>WSTJ01001145.1:0-14775 GCA_019623705.1 Ceratobasidium sp. 428
GCAAACTTAGCGCCCAACACGTGCTGACACACCCTCTCCTTTCCTCTCGCCATGCCTTCCTGCCCTCATCCTTGCAGCACCTGTTTCAGCGGGGATTCCGTAAGTCCCGCGGGTTCACTCGTACCAGTGAACACGCGTATCCAGCGAACAACCCCGCGGAGGAGAGATTCACCGAACTAGGCATTGGGAGAACTATTCCGCGGGACTGCTCATTGATTACGCGGATCAGTTCTTCCATATATTAAGAAACAATGGTCATACTAAGTGACGCGTAGTGAAGACGTCGGTACGCGGAGAACGTGCTCCTGTCCGCGGAACAGACAGTCACCATGAAGAGGGCAAACAGGTGGAAACCGCGGGACTTACGGTTTGTATGTAAACCCCAGAGGTGACGCTAATGCTTGTCGAAAACAGCTCCGCACGTGTAAGATACTTACTATATACCGGCAGTGGTGACGTTGAGAGAATATGAGCAAGGTGCTCTTCAATCCGCGGAGACTAATCTACTGTCCGCGGGTTGCTGCGAAGCATATGTTTACTTCTGTTAGCTAAGCAGCATCAAATTAGCTGCTTGCTAGTGGCACTGTATGAGTTTTGGGTCCAGAATTATTTACTGAACTGGGTTCACTGACTCTCATCTGGATCGCTGAAGCTGTGAATACGCAGGTGGTCCTGAGACGTCACGCGTATCATCTAATGTCCGTGGATTCAACAGGGCTACACGGATTTGTTATGTTTGGAATTGTTGCAGTGCAGCGTAAGTCAGTAAGCATGGTAAGAGGCATACAGATATCTTCCTATGCTCCTGATACCTGTCCAATGCGCACTCACCGCGTACTCTAACGCCCGCTCCGCGTAGAGCGTTTGAACAGAGCTTAGGCGCATTCAACCTCCAAGAACACAAATTCAGCATGTGTAACTAAAGCATGAGGTTAGGCACAGCTTATAGGCTGACTGATTGAGATAGAGGATACTCAAACATTTGTCATGCTTATATAATGGCCGAGGGTAGCATGGTCACGCGGCATCTGATAAGGCGCTTCTACTTACCTCAGAGACTGATTGGCAAGATTGATGCTTGACTACAAGACTGCTTCAACATGCCAGCAAGCGTCTTTACGGCTGAGGAGCGACAGTTCATAGCCTCTTATCTCCCAGGATGGCAGCAGCTAGCTGGGTCGGGAAAGCAACGTAATGCTCAAGGCGAGCTACACAGTCCAAAAGACGACTTTATTGATGAGGTTGTGGGACAATTCTTTGATCAGTTCCCTGAGCGAGACCTTGAGCACAACCCAGACGACATACGCGCATTCACAGCTGCTCAGCGCGGGACTTTGCACTCGGTGTGTACAAAGCGATTCCATTTACAATACTATTGTCTAATGCCGAGCAGCGTGTACGAAGAATTTTCTATGACGAGGCAGCGAAAGCTCCAGCTACTACTGATTCAATTAGGCTGACGCGGGTAAACAAGCGAACCGATTGTGTCATGCTATTCAAACAGCGATACCGAGACGACATACTTCTGCGTCGTAACGCAATCTCACAAAGCACCGAACCTAGTGAGCAGCTGCGCGCATACAACCAAGCAGTTCAGGAGGAGCTAGCTGCTAAGCAAAAGGACTTCCCGGACCTACTGACAGAGCTAGCAGCTGAAGCTGAGCTGGCCCGCGCCGCGGCTAAGAAGCCATTTGCTCAGCAGACAAGTGCCATGCAAGACATGTAAGTGATAGATTGATATTCCGCGCAAAGCTAACATCAATCAGAATCCTGGAGGGTCTTCCCCGAGAAATTTCTTCGGCCATGCGGGATTGGGAGTACCGCACCGGCGCTCATCTGTTTATCATGGGATGCTGGGGAGGATCTGATGGTAGTACATCCACATTTGAGTAAGTGCAGCTGTGCTGGCGCCAGGTTTCATTCCACATACTTTGTACAGCTACGCAACCAAGGGATGTCAAGAGTTCCTGAAGTCGCAGGAGTGTGAAGATGCACAGGTGGGCTGGCAGCAGTGGATGCAAAAACACTTTGGTGAGTACCATTAAAGGTGTCTCCAAAGCCGATGCTAAATGCACACAGGACCCGTGCTGCGCAGGACTGTAAGTGAGATTGAAGCGGAGGTCTATGTGAATGAAGCTGGCCTGCCTATGCTGCCTCCGATTGCCCACCTTGGGTTGCCCATCGTCCGCCAAAAGCAGATCTTTTGACGCTACTTCAATATGCTGAGTAGTACGTTTGGTTACGGTCCAGTCATTTTGTTTCTCACCCTAATGGCTTCAGTGGCTCAAGGCGGAAGCACAGTTCCATACCGCAGATTGGAGACGGAAAGCACCCAGTGGATTGACCCGGCCCGTATGCCGCGCAATATAACCATTCTCAAGGACATGAAGTACTGGGTCAAGGGTGATTACGAGGCCTGGGCTTCTCACATTGAGGAGGGACAGTTCGGTCGACTGGCAGAGCACAATATTTTTCAGTTTCGATCAATCACTCATGGATACAAACAGCCGCCGCATCCAGCGACTCCTCTTCTTGGGTTGACTGTCAACACAGACCTATACAAGCTTACGACTGTGGAGCTACTATATGGCAAAAACAGGCGTAGAAAACAGGTCACACAGCAGAAGAAGTTGCCTGTAATAGACAACTGGCTTCCCCCCGCGCGCACTCTATACATCTATGCCCCATTCACCATTGAGCAGCTACAAAAGCTCAACTTGCTGCACAGCGTACACAAAGATTTTCTGGCTTTGCTCAAAGAGATAGCGTGCATGGAGGGTGAGGGTCCTATCCACGTAAGTCGCTGCACTGCGCTAAGTCACACGCTCACCCGAACACTATAGAATACAACGGGCCTTGCGGATGATCAGACTACGCTTAATGCGCACGTAGCCATGTCAGAAGAAGAAACCGACTTCACAAACATCACACCTGCGTCTTGGCTTGGCGGGGCGTCTTTCAACTCACAAAGCGATGACCATCAAAAATGGAGCGTAGAAAGTCTGGCAAATTGGGTTCTGAATCAGCGGCCTCACATTCATAAGCCGTCAGGAACGGTGTACGGAGGCCCCAAAGGAGTCCGGGTCCCAGTCTTTGCGACTGCGCGGATTTTACAGAATGTGGAACGAGCTCTATCTGCGTCGATGGTACCCCGTCGACTGAAAGGTCACATCGAAACCGCGGATCTACTCTCTATCAAGTTGGTTACCTTGAAAATTGTCTTGGCTTTACGTCATGACGTTGTCGCAACCCGGGTCATCTTGGCTGAATCGGCGATGGACAGAAGACGCGTGTTCGAGCAGCAGATCATGTCTCTCGTGAAGCTGAACAGGGGTTTCACTCCGCAGACCAGCTCCGAGCCAAGTAGCTCGGCAACCAGCGGTGTTCCACGTGACCAGGCTGCATTGCGCGCAATCGCGGATCACTTGCGCGCAGGTCAGGATATAGAAAACTCAGACGCAGATAGCGAGTATGAGGTAGCGCAAGTGACCCAACACAACTTACGCATGCGAGAAGAGTCGATGGAGATCATAGAAATAACAAAGCTCATGGGCACTCTCAACACCGAGGACGAAAGTGACTCCGAAGAGACACCTGGTGCGCGTGTACTGTGTGCTTTTTAGAGTGTACTGATGGAATGCTGCAGGGAAATTCATACTCCCCCCGGAGCTCACGAATAGTCAGCTGCCGGAAGCGGAGAACAATCACTTGGATGGCCGATTGGATAACGAGCAGGTGAAAACTAACAGGCCGCGAGACTGGCTTCCGTACTCCCAGCTGACACCTCGTGATGCGACAGGTAACAAGACAAATTAGCACGCGTAAATCCATCCCGAACATACGCTATACCAAGGCGGTTGAGGCGTTGAAGAAGAAAACTTATTGGAAGAAAAAATAACGAGTCGGATACGAGAAAGGTCAATAAGAGAAAGCGTGGGGGTCGAAACCGTGTATACTGATGGCAACGCGCGTGAAAGACCGGTTGAATGGGTAAAGTTGTCTTCGAAGTGTACAAGCAGTAGTAGTATCGCAAGCGCTGCCAATTGTGCGAATATATCACATTACGTTACGGCTGACAGGTTGATTACGCGTTACATCGCAAATACGCGCAACGATCACTTGTCGATCTGATAAGCATGAGTCTGATCTCACAGCGACATCCTTTACCCTCTCGCCATGATTCTGCCAACTTTGCTGGATCGACCGTCTTACACTCAATTCTTGCAGGAAGAAAACAAGTTTTTTTCCCGTGTCGCCCACGATTACGCAGCTTATAACGGAAGGCTGTACGACTTCACCTATTATCTGCAGGAAGAGTTCTATAATCGATTCACCTACCGAGATGCACGCTACGTGAATCACTTTCCGCGTACACAAGAGGAAGATGCGATGTGCTTGTACGGGCGGGAAGAGTACGGATTTCAGGAGGTAACGAGTTCAACCGTCATCCGCGTATCTCACTGAGCCAGCGTTTGTAGAAAATGCGGCATAAGATGAATGACTTGCGTAAGGGATTTAAGAATACAAACACGGTAAGCAGTAACCGCGTAGCTCATGCAGTACAACACAGCTAATGGTCAAGTTGCAATTAGCCGATTAAACCGAGTGGTCTCATCAAGATATACGATACACTCCAGTTGTTCAAAATGCGGCTGGGAGATCAGGGGTACATGCATATTGATCCCGCATCTCCGTACTGTCCGGATCGTAAACAACTGGATCGTAACGATCGTTTGGTCACTCGCCTTGGTCGTTTTCCGACGTTAGACTTCGCCGCGGGCAGAGACGATGATCGCGCGCGGTGAGATATAAACGCACTCTGGTTCGCGTCTAAAGGCTGACAAACTTACAGCTTGCTAAGCGACCTTCCCAAGGATCTCGAGGACTTCGCCGACATGATGCATCAGCACACTGGTGCGCAACTATGTATTTACGCGGCATGGCGGAACTCTCGCCAGGAACTGTCCTGGTATCGGTAAGTGGACCGATGGCACTGCGCCGGCATAATTCACGATTTCTATGCTACAGCGCGGCGTCGGCAGGCGTAGTTGGATGGTCGGAAGAGAATGTTGACAAAAGCTGGTGTCTGTATAACATTCACGAAAACGGTAAGCGACGGTTTTTCAAGATTGATTGTGATCTAAAGTACATGCTATAGGCGAGTCATTGTGCTACGACGTCGCGACTGCTCCACCTCGTGTATATGGCGCTTTCGACGGCAGTTATCGTCCATGGTTCCCTGCTACTACACAGAACTCTCCGGCGCCACGAAAGCTGGTTGAAGATTACGTCAAGCAGATGGCGGGTATGTAATGTGACTGCACTATAACAAACTAGCTGAGCCCGCAGCTAGCGTATCATGGTCTTGATACGGCGATCCGGTGGGAATCAGGTGACAAAGCAGAAAACGACGATACAAGACTAATCAACCCCGCGCGGCTACCGGATACTGTGACCCACCTGAGGCACCCGAATGATCTATTGGAGGAGGACGTCTGGGCGCTCGTACTTCATATTGTGCAAGGCCAGCGCCAACAGCTTCCTGAAGGGAGGATCTTCCAGCTGCTAGGGGATCGCACTATCGCAGCCGACACGCACTTTATTCGGAACCCGTTCACACCAGCCAATCTGCGTTACGATGAAGGAGCTAGGCTATATATTGCTAGAATTTTGAGGCGACACCAGAACGACCCGCTTGCTCATGTTGAGCTCGTCAACATGCTGCCCATAATACCCGCGGATAACGATGACAGCTCTGACGACGATGCCGTCATGCAGTCAGTGGAGCAGGACGATGTGGATCACGAAGATGACGCAGCGGCGATGACAACGCTGATGACAATGGCTCACGCGCGCAGCAACAGAGACCCGCAGATCGGTTCTATCGTCCGTTCGAGAGGGCAGAGCTCGACAGGCTAATTGTACTTGCGGCCGATGACGAGGATATGGTTGAGCTTTTGAATTTGGTATGGGATTACGACTCGTATTATCCGGTTCAGGTGAGTTCTTAGCCGCGTACACTGGTTGTTGGCTCACGCGCGGGACTGGTAGTGCGTATCAAACTACTATCAAGAGACGGCCCACAAGTGTCCACATTTTCCAGTTCAGTTACCAGATCCCTTGGCGACAATTCACTACTTCAAGAACATTTGGCTGCGTGAAGAAACATTCCAAAAAACAGCGCTGATAAACAATCTTCTGCAGCCCGGCGCGTTTTCGAAGATGCTGCGCGAAAACCTATGGACTCATGAGCCGACCGAGACGTACTTTGGTGGGCCGTACGGCGTAAAAATGCTTGTTCTTCAGCTCATGCGCAATTTGATCACAACGAGAATGCTACGCGCGGGCAACAAAATTCCTTACCGGACATGCAAGCCACCCAAGCCCGAGACGCTGAACGAGTGGCACCAGACCACACACTCCAATGTGCTGTTCGTTCGGGACAGAATGAAGCTGTCGACAAGTACTCTAGTCAGGCTGCGCGGAAAGTGTCCCATGCCGCCGGGCCATCAGTGTATTGCGCGCACGTACAGTCTTGCTTCGGTAACGACTCCAGCACCAATTGTGGTACGTATTCAGGATTCGTTTGTTGCATTCGCTAACTACTTCGGCAGGAAACGTCGATCGCTGACTGGCGTAAAGGTCAAATCTTCAATCTGTCGACTCTCGGCCCGCCCCCGTCATCAAAGCCTCCCGTAGCTGTAGTTCTTGATAAGCCCAAGAAAGCGTCGGGTAAGTTTTTCTTGTAATTTAATACTCTCACAAAGCCTATGGTAAATGTAGCTCAAGACGCCCACGTGAACCTCACGACCCCCGAAGCGGAAAGTCCCTCTGGACCATCGCGCGTAGACAAGGGGAAGGGACGCGCTAAGCCTATGCGCATCCCGTCCTCCGATGGAATTGAAGAAACAAATCCGAAAGACGATCAGGGCTGGCAGGATGAAGACATGGAGATGCCACCTGTATCGCGTACGTGCAGATCTCACCGCTTGCTATCTTACATAAGGCTGATTATCAACCAGGTCCCCAAAGCGCAAGACTGCGGAGTCCGGTTACCAAGAAGCGCCGTTACGGCAAAGATTCCCCGCTGAAAACAAGGAAGCAAGGATCGTCGTGTCACTCCTAAACCTCGTGGACTGTAACGCCCGTTTGTACATGTTTGCTAATCGATTGTAATCTTCCTATGATCAGTTCTGTGTCTCTGAGCATCCGCCATCGCACCCCCTCTCTGTTGCTCGTTCTCGTTTCTGCCATGTCCATCGCAGGGAGTACTATCACTGACGAGTCGGTACGACATTCGGGACTTCACATTACCTGGCGCGCAACTGTACTGAGTTGCGCGTTTTTTTTCAGATCAGCGTCGTACTCGGGGAGCTGCGCTCTTTAGCCAACATTGGGGTCAAGGGGAAGCTAAAAAAACAGCAGCGAAAAGTGTGAGTATATTGAAATGATCCGTGCAGACGCTGAAACACGATCTTTCAGAGTACTTGATCGTCTTCCTACTATTTTGCAGCATCTTGTGCATATTTTGTCAACTGGCGCAGATGTTGCTGTATATATTCACGCGTTGGGTCTGGAAGGCGGTACAACGCCAGTTGACACTGCGTAAGTACTGGTCTGTTAACCGCCAACGCGTAAATGCTAAGATACTGCCAGACACGCCTTGATGCATGACTTAGACGGCGCGGACTTCGAAACTGCGCGAAGCATTATGCGTGACGCTTTCCTGGCGGTGAACGGTTCGTTCATACACAGACGTTGTTGCAAGCGCTAGCCGCTTACTAAATAACTTCAGGTCAGCGGCTCGTACGCTCACCGGAGCCGAATCTGCCCATCTTCGACCGGAGTTGTCCGTTTGAGCCCTTCTCGAGCGATGATTTGATCGAATTAGGCAAGCTGGACAAACACCTGCCGGGACTGAAGACGCTCGCTCTACTGGTCAATAAGCATGAAGCCAGCGGACCGCTAGAGGTGAGCGTACACATACGACTCTACATAGCTTGTTAACGCGTGAAATAGCTCGAAAGCGGCTATTATAGTCTCGATTCGACTACTCCGCGGTTTCATCAAGGCCCTCCCCAACCGATATCGCGCGCGCAGTTCCCCAACTGGCTACATGAGAGGCTTGACGAGCGTTGGTGGAACTGCTTACATAAGAACTATGGAATGCATGGGCCGGTTGCTCTCAAGCAGCAGCTTGAAGCGAGTCCCTTTCGCGATCCGCGTAGTGGAATGCTTCTTGGTGGTCCGAATGGAGTTCCCCTGGCCGTTGTGGCAATCATCAAGGCGGCGCGCTGGGCCAATACGTTTAATATTCAAGATGAGTGCTATGACGGACATTGCGACTCTGTGTTTCCTGTGGACATGCTGAAGGGCTATCTGAGCTACTCAGTCATGGATTACGTGCAGCATGTCAACGTCGCTCTTAGTCAGATCACCCCTAGCGCTGATGCGCGCGACAGCCGTCTTTTCATGATTCCAGATTTCGTGGACATGAGAACTATAGCCCAGTCCGACGCGGCAGCTCCTATTTACTCCGCTCCCCCAGAAACTGGCGCACTGGCTGTTGGTGCCGTCGCTGAAGGTGTCTTGCAGCCGCCGGTAAGTTGTGAGAACCAGCCGTACACTCCGCGCATCTCGCTGACTGTCTCTCGCATGTACATACACAGAAGCTGTTGTCGGTGAACACAGCTGGTACCAGCAAGGTAGCTGCGCTTATATAATCAAGCTATTGTCATATTATTAACAGCCACTTGAGCGTCCAAGCCAGGGCACACCATCGAAGTCTCCATCGTCGGGTAGCCTCGTGCTGCCCCAGCCGCGTCACAGCCCTCCGCGCATTGTTGAGCAACCAGGCAAGCGCTCAAAAACCAATACGTCAGCTGGTAAGTGGGTTGCTTTTCTTAACCTCGTGCGGTAATCCATTGCGCGCAAATAGAGTTAACCTCCGCGCAAACGTCTGTTGCGGAACAGACACAAGACGAGGACGACGAGATTGTTGTGCTTTCCCCTACAATTGCGGCGGTCGCTTCGCTTGCGCCATCCGTGAGCGAGACCGCTCCCACGTTAATCTCTCCGACCCCCGAACCATCGACCAAGAAGCGCAAAAAACCGCCGCCGCGCGCGCTGACGGCTGAGCAGGACAGCGGTACTCAGAGCGATACGCAGACTCGAGCTGGTCCGTCCTCGGGCGGATATCGTCTGCGCTCCAACTCGACCAGCGCCCCGTCCCCTGCGTCCACTTCTCAGCTTCCGCCGTACAACCAGCTCATCTCGCATTACATGGCTGGCGATGTTGAGTCTCGCGGAGCTTCGGAAGGTGCGTACTTCCTCGCTGTATGATATGTTTACTTATATAGATGCTCCTTTTAGAATCTATCCCTAAGCGCGGTCGCGGTAGCGCCCGCCGTAAGAACAGCGGCCGCGGATCGTGAATAAGTAATTCTTGATGTATAGTGTGATCTTATCTGAATGTCAATAACGTTGCTTATGTCTCCCAAATCACCGACATAAGAGTCGTTCTCCGCGGATTACTTACTCGGATGCGCGGAAGTAAGCTTGCAGTCAAGCGGCCGCCATTACAGCCCATCACTTGTCGAAATCTTCGGTAAAAGGCTTATGCACTCACATATTTTGTGCTGAGAGTATGCATACAAAGATCTGCTGTTACGCGTACTAAGAGTAGAAACCCGCGTAGCAGCTGTACCCGCCTGTCTTAGAACGACGATGCGCCCCCATCCTGTAGGTAACTATGACCACTTTGTTTGGGCTCATCAAAAGGGTCTGCTTCTTTTGCAGGGATAAGTGCACTCTATCACATATAGCTTGACCCATTTCTGTCCCACGTCACGGAATAGTATGTCACACAACCAGCCAGCCGAGTCACTCCAAGTCTTTCCGCGGATTTGCAGCAGCCTTGTGAGGTTCGAGGGTTAGCTTTCGACTGCGTTCCACATGTCGAGCCGAGCTGCAAAACGTGTTCGTCCGCTTGGTTCTGGTCCCGCCGTTGCACCCGTGCAGGGTGCCCATAAGCCGAGAGGCTGCAAGCGCTTACGAACCGCTCAGAGTAAGGCAGGCGACAATCCATTAGCAACATTCACAAATGATATGTTGTCGTCTCTACCATCGGTGACCTCACCTCGCGAAGACGACGCTAACATCCTCAAACCATTGGTAGCTCCTTCCGCTACCCACTTCACAGTACGACAGCCTATTGGCGCTCATTTAGAAACAAATGTTTCGGAAACGAGCAGTCCTCAACCATCAGTTCTACCTCAAAAGAAGTTTATCTCCAAATCAGGCAAGGTCCGGGTTACTCAGGTTCTGAGAGCTGGAGCTTTACTAATGTAGCATAAAACTTGCAGGGACAGAATGAGATGATAAGGGACTGGTCTCAGAGTGAGGTGGATGTATACATTCGTAACCTACTGGACCATGAGTCCATCTCCAATTCGACATTCTGCTCACACTGTGAACGCTCCTCGGCGGCCATGTTTCAGTGCGTTGATTGCGCGCATTCCACCGCTTTTTGCACTGCGTGTCTTCAAAACAGCCATGGATCGCTTCCAGGACATCGCCTGCGGAGATGGACAAATGGCTGCTATGCACGCGTGACGGCAGCCGAAGCTGGCCTTGTTTTGCACCTGGGACATGGAGGAAACCCGTGCTCACTAGGTGTGGATCAAGACTTCACTTTGGGCGACGTGACTGGATTTCACAAAATCCGTGTACGCTTTTGCCGACACCGAAATCATCCTAGTCCTGTCAAGCAGCTTCTTGCAGCACGCATATTTCCATGCTCAGATCGTGAGCCTAGATCTGGATTCACGATTGCTGTACTCAAACAGTTCAACCTATTGAGCACAGAGGGCAAGCTGCCTGCACAGCGATTCTACAATGTTCTCGTGTATTTAACGGATGCTTTAGACCCCGCATCAGTACCAGATCGCTACCGAGAGTTTTTGCGCACACATCGTCAATGGCAGCACCTGGAAGCTTTACTACGCGCGGGACTGCCTTCACTTGCCGTGAAGCCCGCGGAGGCTGCAGATCTAGCATTAGCTTGCCCAGCATGCCCTAGTCCTCAAATTAATTACGCCTCCAGTGATTTGAACAAAGAAAACTCGTACGTTTATTGGGTGTCTCAACCTTTTGAGCTAACCGCATATGTAGCTTTTTGTTCGCGCAACATATCTCCTTTGATGGATCGTTTCAGGCCTATCGGAAGGACAAGCCTTCGGACGATTGGGATACCTGCTTAACTGATGGTCGTCAATACTTCCTGAATGTTAGCAGCTTCAGAGCCTTCTTTGATTCCGAACAGACCAAGAAGCGGAAAACAACAAAGGTGGCTAAAGCCCATATACTTATGTGGCTGCTTGCACTAATCAAACCTTTGGCTCAGGATGCAAACTGTAATAATCACAAGGCTGCCGATAACAAGTGGGTGTGCTTTACGGGTGCCGCGGAAACAGGCATTGGATCAGCTATCTGTGCGCGACACTCGTTTTTCCTTCCGTTGGGGACAGTCAATATGTATTCAGGAGAGCAGTAAGCCTGCTCATAGGTCTGCAATCTTACATAACCTCACCTGACTATAGATTTCTATATGCGGACGCAGCATTCAATTCTGTTCTATCTCAAGCACGAAACTCGGGAGTTCTATCAGTTGGCATATACTACGACATCATTTGCCACTACATCATCAAGATGTGGAAGCGGTGGAGCAAACTTCCGCACAGTATGCAGGCCGTTGCGCGTAGTGACTTTGAAGAGTTTCTTTGCGCAATTCCAAAATTTCACCTGGCCGGTCATACACTTGTTTGCGCAATCAGGTTTTGCCTCAACTATTTGTCTGGTGTAGGACGTCTTGACGCTGAAGGGAACGAAAGATGCTGGTCCAATCTCAATCAGGCGGCCTCCAGCACGTGCGAAAAAGGTCCTGGCGCACGGGTCGACGCTTTGAACTCTGTTATGCATCAGTGGAACTGGGTGAAAACAGTTGAGATGGGTGAGTAACAAGGCTATGAGTGTGCTTGTTGATAGCTAATGTCGCTCAGCTATGTTTCTCCACCGCAAATGGCGGGAAGCGCGTGAGTTTGCCGTTGAGCAGCGCACAGCTTGGGCAGATTTTGCCAGTCTACTCAGCTCCAAATTAACTAAAAAGTGGATGAATGAGAAGACTGAAGCTCAGCAGATTGATGGAGAGTGGGTCAGCCCGTTTGTTATGCCAGAGTCACTGCGTGAGTCTGTCATCCGTGCTGTTTCTCAGTCAAAGCTGCCTGATTACATGATATACTACTCAGGTGACATGACGCGGCTTGATAAAGAGCCAGCACATTCAATCGACCCTTCCAAAGACGCTACCTCCAACACCTCAGAGAGCGACAGCTCATATGCCTGGATTACGCGAGGCATTGAGCTTCAAATTACACAGTACCTCTATCTTGTTACTTAGCTGGCTCCGAAGCTCAAGCTGACACGTCTCCTAGGCAACGAATTCAGTTGGAGGTAAAATCCGCGGGCTCGAAGTCCACAACTGCTCAGGGAAAGTCATTAGCAAAACGACGTACGGCCATTCTAGCTGCTGTTCAAGCCCACCGCGCGGACGTCATGAAACACTTTCCACTTAGTGAGGAGCATATGAACAAGTCAACATCACCAGCTACGGATGGACAACCAGAACATCTCCCAGTACTCTTACCCAGCGATTTCACAAACAGCTCTACCGCTAATACCATACTTTCCGATCTCATGACAAAGGAAAAGGAGCTCAGGCGACGATACTGTTTGCGAGAGCTTCAGAACGTCCGCGCATTAACCGTACAGCGTGTTCATGTTCAGCAGTCACGCGAAAAGCATGCCCACGGAGTGAAGGCAATCAACAAAGAGAGTCAGGTTCAAGAGCGATTGCGCACCCAATTGGCTTGCTGTCAGACATTCTACAACCTTCATCGCAGCCGTCTGCTTTGTCTAGGAATGAGTGAATCTGACGCAAGCGCTTTCCGCGCATTAACGGACGGTGACTTGAAAAGCCTAATGGTTGACGTTGGCAAGGTGCGCTCACTGGGAGAAGGGAGGATTGTAATGCCTTGGTACTGGCGCACTAAGCTTCCAGAGGATGGCGATCTTAGCTGCACAACCGAAGAGCTAACCAGGGAGTGTGAAGAGGGTGCGTTGTCTGCCAGCTCATGGAGTGTGTCAAGATTGATCTTTTACCCTTTAGGCCTGCGTGTGGAGTGGTTCAAAGGACGAGAGCGGTATCTTCGGTGGGAGGAAGAGATACAATGGACAACACGCGAGGCCGCCTCTGTCATCCTTGCTTTTGACTCCCGAGCAAAAGACTGGCTCGACAAGGCTGGCGCACATGCATCTGCTGGGTGGAGAGCATATTGTCTTCGACAGTCTCGGAACTTTCAACGGCTGAGGAACCGCTCACTGCACGAGCTGCATGAAGTGCTCAAGGTTAGTTCCCATCTGGTACAGAAGAGCTGTGAAGCTAATTTTGGTACTTTAGTCTCATGACGGGCTAACAGACTCACTTTGCGAGCGTGCCCTTGACTTGTATGATCAAGCCGTTTTGGACAAGAGTTCCATATTAGTATAAGTCTTACAATGAGCACGGTGAATTGCCAGCATACTGCTGTTAGACCTGCAATTAGGAAGCTTTGTCACTATTGATTGTGCCTAGCTGGTATATGCTTATGTTTCAATCCAGCAGCTGACCTATCGCACACATCCGCGCAAAGATTGGCACTCTCTGTGCGTTCATATGATGCCTGGTTCATATGATGCCTCCGCACTGCTAGTTGCTGTCTTGTGCTGCAGTACGTGTCCGCGGATCCCATTTTCATCCAGTGCGTCACTAATAAGTCATTTTATGTGTTTGGTGCTTCTACGCGGACTTACTTCTGCTGTCTGCGCTCTCCAAAGGTTATTGCGCGGCGCGTTTATGTTTGCTGCCGCGGCTTGAGCTGCTTACGCGCAGTTTGGCTAAGATCCGCGCAAGTTTTGAAAACTCCGTGTAGTTGGTGTAGCTGGGAAACCCGGTTTCACTGAACATCTCTTACGCGGGGCTCACTCGCATTCGCGCGGATTCTCTAGCTCGAGTCAGCCCGCGTGATTCTCAGACTCCCCGCTGAAGCAGCTCCTTGCAGAGTCCACCTACCCTCAACTGCCGCTTGCCACTGCTTAAATTTTGTTCCTGTGCCTGTTCACGCCCCGCCTCTATTGGTTCAATTTGTGTTTGCGCCACTCGCCAACCTCATCCGGCTCAAAGTCAACCGCTTTCCCAACTTCAAGCCACAATGCACCAATTTTGAACGTAATTTGTAACCCCATCGTACCGGGAGCATGTGTACTTGTGCTACAAAGGCTTGTTGACTCACGTTGGGCTGCTGTACGCTAGGCAGACAGGAACCTCTAACGGTCGCGGCACCAGCAAAGACTGATGCAGCCAGCAAGCCCGTCAAGAAGCGTCAACTTTTAACTGTTCTCAGACAGCCCTATTGTCACAGCTCTCTCAATGATGGTGATATAAGTCTGAAGTATGCCCGACTGATAGGGCAGTGACTTAGAGGAATGAGAGAAGAACTATAAGATTGACGAGGAGGTCAAGTTCTTGGTCTGTAACCTCGAACTTGCCCTTGGTTATATACAGAGAGCATGCACAGCCTTGTATCTACGTGTACAAAGAACAAGTCATAACTAATTTGATATCAGATGTGAAATAAGAAGGATTAGTCAGACTTCTAGAACATTCTGGAACACGTGATA
>WSTJ01001146.1:0-14770 GCA_019623705.1 Ceratobasidium sp. 428
CCCTCGTACACGAATGCGATCGAGGAAAAGCAACATCTCACGACCCGGTCATCCGCCTGGACGACTACGTTCTTTCTCCCGGTCCCGTTCCGCCAAGGTCAACGTCTAAAGCTCGTGTTGCCTATCCCGCAGCGAGTTTGGAATGTGACTTCGTCGCGGATGAGCAGGCGGCGCGCCTTTGCGACGCTGTGTATTGCGTTTATGACTGTGACGTTTATTGGATTTGCGTTGCATAAACGGTTTGTGGCCAAAGAGAAGAATTGGCCCCAGCCGTTTGGCAAGCCTCCGACGTTGGTGTATAGGCGAACGGAGCTCCAAAAGATTTGGGAGTGGGAAATAGCGAGTGGGCATTATCCCAGTAATAGACCTAGTACGTTTCGGCTTTGTCCATCCGCCCTGATGAAATCGCTCATTCTACTTTTTTGACGTTGTAGTACCCACCACCATCGGCCTTACCGTCCCGCCGCCGAACCCGGGCCTACCTGCAGTAGAGACCAGAAACGGCAACAGGGTGAAACCGCCTGGCGGGAGAGCGACCTACTCCATCGGAACTGGCCCTTCACGCAAATATGTAACAATCAAATCCGAGCCTCCAAACGTCCACTACCCGCCTAGGCCACATCCAGGCGGAATAGCAGACTTGGACATGGTTATGGATCATTGTGACTTTTCGACTCACAAGGTGAGCTACGCGAGTCTTTTGGCTTTCTAAGCATTATGGTTGACCCTATGCGCTTCTGCTTAGTACGTGCGTGATTGCCTGGAGTTTATGCGCGTCGGAACGGGAATTGACGGAGAAAAGCGTCTACGGCGCACAAATCTGGGCCAATACAACTTTGTCTATGTCGAAGACAAGAACAACAACACTATTCCCGAACCCAGGTCCCCAGACGCGCTTCCCACAGCTATGCATACGATCGACCCAAACGACCCAGACGCAGGCCTTGTGTTCAACCGCCGGGGCCTTCTTGAGCCTCCCTTGGCACTCCCACCTCCACGAACGCGAAAAGCTTCAGGTGACGCATGCGACCCTGATCACCCCCGCATTTACCACATGTTCTGGGCTGGCGAGTTTACGGACAAACCCTATATGGCTTTGATGTCATACCTGTTCACTCAAAACTTGGGTCTGGGAGAAGAGCGCGGCACAGCGACCCCGGCTGGTCTTTGTCGGCCAGAGTTTTGGATGTGGATTAATCCCGGTCCTGCGGCCGCCGTCCCGAACCCGTCGGCGCTCCGAGACATGTTTGATGCACTCAAGGCGAGTCCGTGGGCGTCGCCGTTTTTGCACCCGCGATTCCAAGACGTGATCAAGTTTAAACTGTGGAATACGACGGAGCAGCTGGATGGGATTGCGGAGATCAAAGACGGATGGCGGGATTTTGAAGCAACTCTATTTAATTCTGGCGGAGTTGTGTACAAAGTCAAACCTCAGGTTGCAAACGCGAACGATACTACCGCTCCAAAGGACTTAACAGGACGAGTTGGCTCGGACTCTGCGCAAAATTACGACCGAATGTCGACCATCCTTTCGGATATGGCCCGTTTCATCCTCTGCCATAGGTTCGGCGGCACGTACCTCGACGCAGATACCATCCTACTGCGCGATTGGGAAGAGCTCTGGGGCTGGCCTGGGGCGTTCGCATATCGATGGTCTCGCCTGGAGGAATACAACACAGCTGTACTCCGCCTGAACAAGGGCAGCGCACTGGGCACGTTCTTATTCCGCACGGCGTTCCACAACGGGCTGGATTTCCATCCGATGACAGTGTGGCGGTATATGCGGGATGCCCACCTCCAGGATTTGCTGCTTAGGTTACCGGACGCGTTGTTTGATAGCGCTTGGCTGAATACGGAAGATTATCAACGAGATCGGCCTGCGTTCCCGTTCTTCACCGAGTGAGTTTGTGTAGCGAGCCGAGTGGGAGTGAGCTCTAATCTAACGGCTATGGTAGTTTCCAACAGTTCTTTGAGCCTAAGAAAGTGGATAGTGCTGCGCCAAATATGCTTGGGTTTGAAGGATTTTTCAGAGGCGCATACTCGTATCATTTCCATAATTTCTGGTGAGTTCTGCCTGTATACCGACATTCCAGCCACAGGATCTCAATAGTCTCTCTCAAATAGGTGGCTACCCTTTGACAAAGCCCGCAACTATCCTGATCTTGGCCACCGTTTTGCCGCGGGTGAAAAACGCGCAAAGGAGAACCTCTTACGAAAAGCCCAGGCTCAAGCAAAAAGCGCCGACAACGCCAAAGTTCCCAACCCCAATCATCTGAACGTCGAGTTTCACGAGGAGGATTCGGCAGACTTGTCATGGGCAACGATGCTGAAGCGAACCTTTGAGGCATACATCCGGGGCGAACGACCGAACATGTACGGCGAGTGGATCAGGTGGTAACGGCGTTAGAGAAAAGTCGTTTCCTGCACACACGTACTACGAACGCACGCCCTCCCAAGTTGCAGGCGGACGAACGATGGGACGTTTGTAGGTTATAAAACATGTCTTGTATTGGGGGAGTTAATGTTCGGGTGTAGGGGGTGGGTACAGTAAAACTTCGATTCCCTGTTTAGATCTTTTTTTGTGTGTGTTGTGTTGTTTTTTATGGTTGATTTTTTACGAGTCGGTTTGTTGGCTGTGTGTCTGGGACAATCCTACTTGCTTTTTTTTATGGATTTGAGAGGAAGGGGGGAGAGCACGAGGGATGTTTAAGTTACCCCCCATGTATTTTTCTCCCGTACCATAGTGGTGATGGACTTGCCAGCGATGCAGAAGGCGATGCGTTTTGTACAAGTAAGCGTACGTATACCATTGTCTGTATATCCAATCTCTTTCAAAACACCTCTAACAAGCCTCCCATTCGAGTCTCTGGCAACACATAACATCTTCTAGTGCGACGAGAATAATACCTCTTTATGGACTTTCAAAGAGCTTCGGGTAATCTCACACTTTTGAAACCTGCTTAGATTTGTATACTCAGTTAACGGGTCACAGCAACTAGCGCTCGGACGGTGTTACACACAAGGCCGCCGTTTCCACACCAGGACGCGAGCTAACTATTAGTGTCCAAAGACTAACAGGTGATCGGTTGGACCTACTTGCAGGCTGGTAAGACTACGCATATATACGGATCACGATTACGTTTCACCTCTCAGCGGTGCCTTTACTATGTCAAGCATGGGACAGTGAGTTTGCAATTCCAATTTCCGAGTGATACTGCATGTACAGTAGTTTAAGGGTAGTCTACACATGGGATGTATGTGCGGCCTGGTCAGGATTGGACCGTAGCAATAGCATGAACGTCGGTTATGCTCTAGACGGCTAGGTGGCGAGAATACCGTAACTCTTTAAATGGCTTGCGCTTCATGTGTTCAATTATTCGAACTATTGATCGACTTGGTGTTGCTTACTCTCCAGCAGCTTGCACCCAGTAGCTGAGTTGCAAAACATGTTTAATACCTCGATTTGAATGACATTGTAGCTATATCCTGTATTCTAGCTTGCGCACATCCGACTTGAATCTAATATAAGCGTGTTGGTTGATCTATGAATCGTTTAGAGCTTGCAGACTGTGAATGCGCAACGAAGTAAGGTGGTGGCCCGGGGCGGGCCGCTTCTAGTAGTAAATAGAAACATAAAGGTCACGTACTTATACGTCTCGGTTTCGTTCGCGCGTTCTGGATCGCCGCAAGCCATCTCACTCTGTTCTTTGTGTATTTATGTGAGTTCCCGAACGTGTGTTTCGAACCATCAACAGCGCTTGCCATAAGTTCCTCCGCTTCGGCTAACCGACTGAGACCTCGACAGGTGAGTGCAAGATTCGCTAGACTCTCTAGAGTGTCGGGATGCATGTTGCCGAGCTTTTGACTCCTAACTTCAACCACCCTACGCTCCAGAACCTCCGCGTTTTCCCATCGCTTCTGGTGCCGGTAGATCTCTGCCAGGTTCGCCTTGCTCTTCAAGGTCTGGGGATGCTCTGGCCCTTGCACCCTCTCGCTTACTTCAACTGCCTCCTGCAGTAGTTTCTCCGCTTCGTCCCACTTCTTTTGGCTCCAGCGCGCGTTCGCTAGGTTGTGCATGCATTTGAGTGTATAAGGGTGTTCGCTGATCACTGTTAGGCCAACATTGTAGGCTGAATTAAAGTACGTCTAACAACTCACCTGCCTCGGGCCTGTTTGCTAAGCTCGAGTACTTCCCGATGCAAACCTTCCGCCTCTTCCCAACGTCCTTGACTCCAGAGCGTGGTTGCAAGGTTTGCGATACCCGTTTGGGTGTCTGGATGCTCGGGGCCTTTCAGTCGCTTTTTGATCTCGATGACTTCCCGATCTAGCGCCTCAGCCTCTTGCAGCTTTCCCTGTTTCCATAACGTGCAGGCAAGGTTTCCCATCCTAGTCGTTGTATTGGAATGATCAGTACCTAGTACTCTTTTGCTAAGATCGACAGCTATTCGTCCTAGTCTGTCCGCTTCTTCCCACCGTCCCTGGTTCCGGTATATGTCTGCCATGTTCGCCATGCTCGTCAGCGTATAGGGGTGTTCTTCGCCTCTCACTCGTCGGACAACATCTAGCACCTCTTGCTGTAGTATCTCCGCTTCGTGCCATTGACCTCGTTTGGAGCACACACTAGCCTTCCAGGCTTTGCATGTCAGAGTACTAAGGTGTTCCTCTCCAAGCTCTTGTATCTTTGCCTGGAGTTCTTTTGCGGCGAGCGTCTCTGCCTCTTCGTAGCGTCCAGCTTCGTAGTAGACGATCTTGATACGGCCAACCAGCTGAGGACTCGTCTTCTCTTTTTCCGGTAGTACGTCTATGTGGTTGAGCAGTATTCTACGAAACGTGTAGTCTTCCGACTTGTGATCTTGCGTCACACATGCCGCGAGCAATAGCGCAGCGCAACTCTGTGTAGATTCTGAGTCTTGAACTTGGGTGCGGGCCCATTGATGAACGAGAGGATGAATCGAGTAGGATTTGTTCGCAGTATCGAAGGTGACGAGCGAATATGCCTGTAGCCCGTCAATCGACCTCAGAAATGCTGCCTTGTTCCACTGCTGGTCGTCGGAGTGGAAATGTGCGAGCAGATCGGAGACCGTTTGTTTTGTAGGAACTTTCTCCCCAGAGGGTTGCAGGGCTGACTTGTGCTGTCGAAGACCTGAAGCGGCGAGGCAAAATATGTCCTCGGATATATGCTCGTGGTGCATGAATGCCATGACGTTGTATAGCTGCCGGTCGAGAGAATCTAAACGCTCATAGCTTACGCGCCACGTTGCATATACTGCCAGCTCGTACTTATCGATCTTGGGTACCTGCCGGTCGTATTCCTCCAGAATCTGACCTTGACCCCTTCGATACATGTCTAGATAGTCTAGGGTGGTGCAGCCTGGATGATTGCGGATATATGCGCCAGCAAGGATGATAGCCAAGGCAAAATACCCAAGCTCCTACGTAGGAAGAAGACCTTTGTTTAGCGGACAGTAGACGAGGAGAGTAAAAAAAAATAGCAGCAATGTACCTTGACTAACACGCCGCCTGTTTCATCAGTGCAGCCTGTTTCGTCGGCGTCGCTTGTTTCATCGACGTCGCTTGTTTCATCGGCGTTGCTTGTTTCGTCGACGTCGTCTGTTTCGTCGCCGCCGCCTGAGTTGCCAACTGCCGTGGCTAGCAGCTGCAGAGCGTCCTCTGTCAACATTTCGGATACATGGAGGTGTGAATCTGTGCCACGTGCAAACACAACCATTTTGTGGTTGCGGGTAGTAACTAGGATCCTCCCATGAGGGCAGGAAGGGAAGAATCTCCCTAAATCCACGCTAGCGTCGTCCGCGTTATCGTATACAACCAGCCATGGCTCTGATTGTTGTGCGAGCCAAGTGAGTGCGTGACTTGGATCGTCTCCCGCCTTCTTGTCACGCGCAATGCTCCTAAGATCAGTCTCGATAGTGGTTGTGGAGGTGGCATCGATATAAAATATATGCTGGTATCTAGTACAATATCTTACTCGGTGACACGGTTGAGACAATGCAGCGTTTCAGACTTACTTCTTCTTATGCAGCTCGACAAACCGAAGGGCCAACTGTGTTTTCCCCGCACCGCCAAGTCCGTGGAGCACGAATACTCGGCGTTCTTC
Source organism: Ceratobasidium sp. 428 (assembly GCA_019623705.1). Classification (NCBI taxonomy): domain Eukaryota; kingdom Fungi; phylum Basidiomycota; class Agaricomycetes; order Cantharellales; family Ceratobasidiaceae; genus Ceratobasidium; species Ceratobasidium sp. 428. The sequence goes on from WSTJ01001146.1 coordinate 6,116, forward strand.
CGACCCGTCTGCAAGACATGCCTCCATCTGGTTGAGCTCGGCTATTCGTCCGGTGAACCATCCTGACGATGGAGGACAACTCGTGATCGTATGGCTACTTGTTGGCCGGGCAAGAGCAATATCACCCGTGGGGGCAGTAGTCAGTCTAGATGGTGATGGAAGGTCCACAGCGATGTGACTATTAGTTGGGCGCGCTGGGATAACGCCTCCTGTGGTAGAGCGCTTAATTAACTCACACCAGCGGAACCGCGAAAGTACTTACCGACATCTGCCGTTGAAATCATGACGCTTTTGGTGTTAAGCATGCTGGCTAGTTCGCTCATCCTCCCGCCGCTCTCGTTCATGCTTAGATATGAACGAGCGTCTGCCACAGCTACCGATTGCATTCTCCAGTCACATGTTTCGATGCTTCGCACGTTATGATCGGGGTTGAATCGAAAATAGATCTGAGAAGTGTTCTGAAATCGGATAGCCATATCCTGTGCGGTCTTTTCCCTGTTCGTCGCTATCGCCATCCCGCGCACCATCAGTAACCACATAAGGTTTGCCGAGGACATAAACATACCGATAGATGACACTTGAGTGGTTCCAATGCTCATTATGCGGCTAACATGTCGATCGGGGAAGACCCATGACAACTCGCCGAGCAGCAGCGCAGTCGGGTTATAATCGACTAGCCCAACGTATGTGACACCGATCTCTCCAGTTTCCAATATCGTTGCGGGTTTAAATACTCCAGGTAATGCAAAAGCCGCGCGTAGTGCTTCGACAATCGTACAGTCGGGTACGCTGTTCCTCTCGAACGGATAGGTACGCAAGCATACTGGAATCCCTGCTCGCATACCATGTTCGGAAGCAACGCATACTACCCTGTTACTAGGATCAGCAAGCTCCATCCAGCGTAGGCAGCAGCCACTTACGCTCTGCATACGTCGGTATTGCCAGCTTGTGGGTCTAACATCCGCGCGTCCTCCATTTCACCACATGCGACAAGCATCCGCTTGATTGCGGCTTCCAGCCTGCTAGCCTTGTAGTTCCCGCCAGACCATTTTCTACTCGAGAATGCGTATTTAGCGAATTTTGAACAGTGCAGTTTTGCTTCGTCGATAGAGAGCCCGAGTCGACCGAACATGATTGCTAGCAGGCTTTTCGGTTGCGAGTTGACAGTAATCGCAAGTAACTGCAGTTCAGGCTTACCCTGTAAACCCGGCGCCTATTATGAGTTTGAAGTGCTGATTCGGACGTGGAAGTGTTGGAAGATTCTGCGCTTTTTGCACTCGCCTCATGAGCTCCTCGACAACTACAATCGAGCCCATTAAGGATGCAATGCTTCCGCTATCTTTATTGAGTTTGGGTATTAGATCCGTGTCGGATAGTGGACGAGCACATAGAGGGCATTGACCGGACTCACCAAACGACAACGTGTCGACAGCGTTCTTTACCCCGGCTACAAGGGTGCCCTGGGCGGACATGATTTCGCTGGCTGGAGTTGGGGAGAGGTGAAGAGGTGAAGGAGACCAAGGAGACCCAACTGTTGTTGATGGGCGCTTCCAAAGACAAACAAACACGACACAGCAGAGACGACCTGTCAACTGATCCAAATCTAGTTTATGCAAGGGGACCCGAGGTTACTTGGTGTTTTGGAGGGGCCCCCAGTTTCCTTGTTTAGTCCTATGGAGCAATCACCCGCAGAAGGTTGCCGAAAATAGTTATATTTCATGTCGTTATCTCATTAAATTATGTCTCTTAAAGGACGCATGCTCGATATCCGTGTTCGAAATTGGCTTGTGCCTCCAAACCAGGAGACTGAGGGGGGGGGGGGCCTCCAATACACCAGGCAACCTCGGGTCGCGCATTTTTTTCTGTGCACCCCCTTGAGTTTATGTGTTTCAGTCAAAACGTCCATCGGTTGTCGAACATCCAAAAAATTGCTTTAAAGCGCCTGTAATGGTATGGGTTTATTAAATATATGCATATATGCTTGTTACTTTGTTTCTGTCACCTTGCTTCTGCAAGGTCACTCCCCCCCCTAAAATGAGACGCAAAAATCTGCAAACCACGGATCTGGCGCTTATGCTTCTGAGCCAATCCGCTTCCAACTCCTCCAACAAGTCTCCCGCGCGACTCTTGCAATACACTGCACCTTCCAGGGCGGTAAAACACTTCGAAGAATACTCCGCTGTGAGTCTGACGGCTCTGGATAATTTCCTGGAGCACTTTAAAATATACTTGGAATCGTACACTTCGTCGGTAGAGTCGCAAAATGAGTATTTGAACGGTCTTCAGCGCACAACGGCACTGTTTCTGTATCTAAAGGTCTGTAGGTTAACGAATCTCTTCAGTTCAAACGTCATAGGCGGACAGCTAAATCTGTTCGGCTGTAACGCTGCGCATATATATAGAGGTTACGGTTGTGTTCCATTTCGAACTAATGATGCCCTTACTATGCCAAGCACGGAACAGTCAGCTCACGGCTCTCGTTTTCGAGTAATAGACTGATAGAACTTGAACTTATTCAAGTGGTATGTAACAGGTTGGCTAGATCTCAACTCCAGCGCACATAATTGGAGTGCTGGTCGCAACATAGTCGTGATTCCTGTCGCTCGTAACAGGACTTGCCAATTCTAACACGTATCAACGGGAACCCATTTACGACACGACTTTGCACTACGCCCTGGATAAGTGCAGCCCGCATGCAGCAGCTTCTCGGCGGCCTGACCAGGAGCTGAGCGCAGAGAATAGTCTGAATGTCGGTTGTGCTCTAGGCAGCCAGGTGGCAAGAGCTTCATAACCTTTCAGATAGCTTTTGTTTCATTTATCCAGCTATCCAAAATAGTCGTCCGCTTGGGTTAATATGCTCTTGGTAGATTGTATCTAGTGTAGCCGGGTCTGAGAGCCTTGTTCAAGGCCTATACTTGAAACCAACTTTGTATTTAGCTGTATGCACTGTGTCAGCTTATACGAGTCCAACTCGAGCGTTAAGAGTAGTGTTCAGGCATTTAACATTACTAGATTAGAGCTTGCAAACAGTGAGCGCTCAACAGAAGCAAGGTCAGTGGCACGGGGCGTGCCGCTTCTAGTATATATGGATTACGGTTATGTTTCAAATTAAATCTGCTGCTGAGAGCGTGGGCGTCCTTCACATGACATCCCAATCACCACGGGCGCTCCACGAGTCCACCCACAGTGGTTTGTCGCACGTAACGGCTGCTCATACACACAGGGGCCTTTATGGGCGCATAACGAGGCCAACCTATATCTTTGAGGAAAAATAGGATAATATTAATAGTACTGAAGCGCATATTTATATTATTTTGCTATGGTGAATTACTTGAAAGAAACTGTGGGTAGATGGAGGGATAAATTAAGTAGTAGTAAGGATGGTGGTATATGCAACTGAGAAAACAAACGAGAGTGATCGACAATGCAACGTCAGTGTTCAACGCTATACAGAATAAGATAAGTGTTACAAGTCCAGCTTTGTCCAAAACCACGTTAAGCAGGAACACTCCCAGCCACCCTCTCACCAATCGCGTCACTCGTATTGGTGTGCTTCTTAAATAAATCGGAAAGTTTGCGTCCCTCCGGGGTTGGAGGAAGCTCGACGAGGCTCACGCGACGCCCAGCGCGCGTAGCATGCCATATTTCTGCTTGCTCCTCTGTTTCTTCCTCGTTGACTCCTGCGGAATTGCCTCCTTGTCCTGCACTTGACCCATGAGGGTTACCGCTCGATGACACTTGAGATATCCCACTTCGTGAAGAGTCCGCAAACGATGGCCGAGGGCGTAGTGATGTGTCTGACTTGCGAGGAGGGGAGGGGAGGAGCTGCTCCGACTCGATTTCCGGGGTAGTTAGCGACGTATCGTTCTTGCCCGCAGTGAGCGTCGGATCCTCCGCCGGGTCAGGATAGTCGGTCGCCGAACGGAGAGACGTCGCGGAGGCGGAGGCGGACACGTCTGAGTCGTTGTGTATCCCTTCAGGAGCCTTGTCGTGCACAGAGAGCGTCATGCGTGGCACACTAAGTTGCAGCTGCTCTCGTGCGGCCTGAAGTGCAACCGCCTTGAGCTGCTCTCGTTCTTCCTCCTCAGCTGCCAGGTCTGCAAGCAGAATATCTCGGTGACATGCCAGTTTAGCCATGTCCATCCTGACCACTTGTATGCGCCTCGCAAGAGCTTCTACGGCAAGCCTGATTCGAGTACGCGTCGCCAACTGGAACGGGGCTAGCACAGCAAAGTTTCGCGCGACGCGCAGCTCGTTCTGAAGGTGTACTTCTGTTGTACTGATCTTCGATTTCAGATCTGCGATCTTGGACGTTACGACTTCCGCTCGAGTAGTCATCCGTGTTCGCACACCGTCTTCGGTAGTGCTAAAGCTTTGGAGTGAGGAGGCGGACGGGCGTTGCGCGCCAAGGCTGTTCGCCCGGTAACCGGTTTGTCGAGGTGGCGCAAGTCCGCTCCTTGGGAACGTGTTATAAGACGAGGCAAGCTCAGCCTTGATCTCATCGAACGTGTCCTTCATGCCTCCGTCTGTCGGCTCGACGATCGCGTCCAGTTCGACTTCGGATGAGACGTTCGACCGGTATTCGGGAGACTTGAGCGAGACTGAAATTCGGGGTGCGTCCTCGGACTCGAATCCACCTGTCCAAGACGACGGGGGCGTAGAAACCTTGCCCAAGCGTCGATCTCGTGCGTGGGAGACGGCAGCGGCGATACCTGTGGCACGACTCTCCTCGGCGTTCATAACAAGCTCTCGAACGCGCACGCCAGCAGACTTGAGTGCGCTCGCATAATTGATACGGGATATCCACTCGTTCATGTCTTGTTCGTTAGCGGCCTGGATGAGTTGTTGCTTGCCAGTTGGCATCATAAATCGAAACACATGGGTATACTATTGTATATCTGTCAGGGTTTGTTCGCCAGCGTAAAGCGTAAACTCACCTTTCCATAGTTCACGTCATACAGTGCAACTGTATCTTTAAGCGGGATAACCTCTTCGGGCTTTAGTGAGCTTGTTTGTTGAACAGGTTCAGCCAAACCAGTAGCTTCTGTTGCACTGGAGACAAGGGCAGCCCAAGATGCCTCGCGGAAGAACAGGAGCTGAGATCCAGTCAAAACGACAGCCCAACGGCGCCATTTACGACTGCCGGCTCTCCGACCACCCTCCAAAAGGTCATCTTCCAATGTATTTAAGTATACTGCAGCAAACCGCCTCGTTTAGTTACTCACCTTTGCGAGATAGCAGTCCCGACTTGTTAACCCCAATTCGCACAGGCTCTGCCCCAACACCTGCAATCTCTAGCTGCGCGTTGGATGCGAAAACGCGCCGGAGCTGTACTGCATCCAAGCGGTCTGCTGTCCCAGTAAAGCTGAATGGTGAAACGGACGGGATATACTGGTCTACGGGTACTCGTAGTGGGCCAAGCAAGTTCTTGACGTTATCGTGTCAGTACAAAGTAATCGCTGAAGCCTGAGAATGCCCACCTGCGTGATTATGTAGTACGGGTCGATTTTGGGTTTGCTAGCAAGCAGCGTGCCGGAGCTATTTGCACTAGCCGTGATTCCAATCGCGCTCCCCTTGCCGCCAATTGACTCAGGGACAAAGCCACGCTGACCGTTGACATCCGTAGCATCCTCAATGAAGATAAATGGCGCGAAGACAATGTTATCAAAAAAGCACTATGGCAGAATCAGTTATCAAGCTCGACGTATAACATAAAATGGTACTCACATCTAAGACTTCAGGTGGAATGCCTCCCATCCGGGTGTTTTTGACATAGTCCGCCTTGGTCATTTTGTTCTTGTTGCTTTTGTTGAACGCATCTGTGTGCAGCATCATCAAGCTGAAAGCTAGGATATATGCATGGTCTATCTCGGTAACATGTAAGTGACCCTCCACTTCGTTACTCGTAAACCACGCACCTTCGCTGACGAACAACCCAGGATTGCATTCTGCGTATCGTTTCGCAAATCCTTCCATCACTCGGTCGATCTGCTGTGTCTCCTTGGGCAGACACAGGTCCATCAATAGCCTACGCAGGGCGATATCCAATGGGTCAAACACAAAGTTGAATCGACTCATGTACAACTGAAGTGCAGCAGCATGGAATGGATCTCCTCTGCTCCAAGGTTAGTGTCAGACAGGTTTGTGAACAATTCGCACTCACTTTGAAGCAATCGCACCAGCAATCTCCGTTTTGCTCACAGACTTCAACAATTTGTTCAGATATGCCTCGGGCGTATCATCTTCTCCCCTCTTCGGAACGCTTGCACCCGGACTCGGCCCTTTACTCGATCCAGGCCGTACACTACCGGTATTAACACCCAAACTGAGTCCCTCACCCAAAGTTCCACTCGGGTTCCTCCCACTCATACCCGCATTTCCAAATACACCGCTCAACCTTCTCAATAACGGGGGATTGGTACTCGATCGTGGCCGCAACGGGGACCGTAAAAGAATCGATGAAGTGCGGCTCCCGTTGGGCGAACCAGCGATAAATGTGCCTGCTCCGGATGAGCCCAAGTACCCGTTTTGGGAGTGTCCGACGCTCGAGCCGCCATATCCAGCCGAACCTCCGAGACTCAGCTGACTCCCGGATTGGTGAGCAAACATCGGTGTTCCCGGTACGGACGAATTCGATTGAGGACCAAAGGCCGAAGGAGAGGGAAAGGGGTACCCGTTTCCGCCCGTACCCATCATAGGTGGGGAGAGCGTCAGGCTAAGTTCTGGGTTCGTCGCGGGTCCGAAGGCGGAGGGGTGCGTGTGTCCAAGCGCAGAGGCATTAAACGACGAAGGCGGCTGCTCGTCTCGCTGTCTCGACTGTTGGGTTTGTGGTTGACCGGCGCTGCTCGGACGAGGTCCAAACAGTGAAAACGAACGACTTCGGGAAGGGGACAACGCCGCAGTCAGACGGGACGTTGAGCGTGCTCGTCGTAAACCAGTGTTGCCCGAGCCTGCAGCAGTAGAACTGCTCAGCGCGTCGTTCCTCTCGCTTGAGCCTCCACCATTGGTGTTTCGTGCCTTTGACAGGAGAGATGATAGCCTTGATCGCCCGGACTCGTCGCCAAATGTCACCCTAGCGCCCCCAGTGGGCGACATAGCACCTCTCGCAAGCGGAACCGGCGACGCGTGTCTTGACCTGGGCGCTGGTGATTCCTGTCTTGACCTCCTAGCAGGTGATGCGCGTCCAGACGCGGGTGCCGACCCTGGCATAGACCTCCTTGGAATAGGCGATGCTCGTGGGCTCGAGTTCGCCCAGGGAACGGGCGACGCGGACGCAGACACAGGAGACCCACACAGTGAGGATCCATTCAACACATCCTCCAGCCCAGGTCGTCCTTCATCGCCTCCATTGCCGTTACCTCCAATGAGACTTCGCCGCCAGTTTTCAGCACTCTCAACGAGACTTCTACGCCACGAGGCGGCGCGGCCAAGACTGCTCGTTCCTGTCATTCGTCGACGGGGTGGTGTAGATGTGCCAGGTACGGGTATAGGTGATGATGACACAGGCTCCTCTTTAGGCGCACCATTAGCCTCAACACCTTCCTCAATGGTTTCCCCCACACCAGCTGATCCCTCTGTTGCTAGTCGGTCTGCAAGCGCAGCCAACATGCCCGGCCCACCAGCGGCAGTAAAGTCAACACTCCCGCGATTGACGCCGAACTCCGAGAAAAGTGGCGTCATGGGACGTACAACCGGAAGCGAAAGATCTGGCGGGTTGTCAGAGCTGGAACGCGGCGAGGTGACCGCACTTCGAGGCGGTATATCGGCGTTTGCGCTCCGTCGGAGCGGTGGCGAGTAAACCTCTGTACTTGGACGAGGCGAAGATGACTGTGAAGGTCCTACACGCGCCTCAAGACTCCGCCTAGCACAAACACCATTTATAGCAGGAGTGGCGCCCAGAAGTGTTGCGTCAGCACTGGGTCTCTGAAAGGCGGCACTATCTTGCTGACTCGTGCTCGGTCGCCGATCCGTGCTGTCCTTTGGTTTAGACTTGCGTATCCAAAACGAAGGGCGCCGGCCAAGTATAGAGCGTTTTCCTGTTTCTTTCTCCTTGGTTGGATCTGGATCCAGAGAGTCGCGTTCGCGTTCTTTCCCCTTGCTTTTCGGCGATTGAAACACGTTTCCTCCAGATAAGGCCGGCGCGCTCGGCCTGCGTTCTCGCTCCCGCTCTCTGTCTCGTTCTCTCTCGCGCGAACCAAGTGAACGATACGCAGTTACCGGCCCGATTTGCCCGAATTCGGCCTGTTTCTCCCAACCCAACCGACCCTGTTGGTGCTCCCAGTCTTGAGACGGATCCCAACCTTGCGGAATACCAGCACCCCATGCGCTCACATTTGCGCCATCTCCCGCCCAGAGTGTAATAGGACGAGTACCAATCGCTACGCTTAACTGGTTGCGGCCTGTACTAAAGGCGGGCGTCTGAGGCGAATAGGGGCCGGCCAGGCGCTGAGTATCACGCAAGGAAGATGGGCCGGGCGCATTAAGAGAAGGAGATGATATCGCCAGCTGTCGGGTGCGTGGAGGAGGCAGCTCGGGCAGATTAGAATGTTGGGGCGGTGCGGATAATGGAACGGGGAGGGGTTTGGAGGCGAGAAACATATCGCGAGCACTCTGTTCGCTGCGACGCGCTGGCCCAGGTTGAGATTCCCGAAGAGC
>WSTJ01001147.1:2172-13227 GCA_019623705.1 Ceratobasidium sp. 428
GCTCCTCTGCTTCTTCAACAGAGACATCAAGCGCTTCAAGTAATTGCTGCGCATAAAGCCCGGACTTGTGAAGCGGGACATCCACCGTAAGTTCTGATAGAGCTTCGTAAAATACTGGCACAAGAGCCAGCATCCGAACAATCTAGTACAGTATTAAATACCGTCTTGAAAGCATAGGCAACACACTTACCTCGCGAATACCAGGAGATTCAGCCCAGAGTTTCAACACAGACAAGGCTCGGCATGCGACGGCATCAGGGGGGAACCGACTCCACCAGACGACAGATAGCACAGTCGCCACGCCCATATGCGCTTTAAGAGTAGCGCGGAACAAGTCAAGCAAAGACACAGAATCTGGCAAGAAATGCCGTGTGCCCAGAATCAAGTTGTCGTAATCAGATAAAACCGAGTCGCTTGATGAGAAATCCACGACGTTGGACTGATTCCACAGACGCCAGATGATAATGGGTCCAAAGTGTGCGGTGTTCAACGAGGTTCTGATCCACCGTGAAACTTGAGGCAGACGTTCGGAAACAACTTCTTCCTCTGCATAGTCAAACACAGAATAAAAGTCGCCCCATTGAGATATGCTGAGTTGTAGTTGCTCCCAGCGAGCCATGTCTTCTGGAGCGGCCTCTTGGTTCCGTCCGCTGAGCATGTACTCGCGCATGTCAGACTCGTTGAGATATCTAGCAACCAAGGGGTGAGATATCCATCGCTCAATGTGTTTAGGAACGTTGTCGTCATCTAGTAGCCGAGGGTCTGCCAGGTACGTCACGGTTGATATCCCACACTTCAATCTCGAGTTAGCATCAAATACCAATCAGTTTTGTCTACGTACCAAAAGAGCCGTTACGAGCGAATCACTTTGCAAAGAAGCATATCCCAAAATCTCAAACAATAGCTTGCAAGTATGGGTATCTGGCTATAAATTCCTCTTGTGAGCCGTAGGATCACTAACCAGTCCAAATGGCTCACATTTTCGCCTTAAAATACACACTTAGTTGGATGCCTAGATGAAAAACTGAGGCGGCTCACCTAGAGACTCGTTGACCACTGATGTAAATTGTGTAGCAACACTCTCCTCTACCTCCGGCAGCGGCTTTCTCAAGGCCTGGATCGCTTCTTGCATCAATTCAAGGGCATCAATAGTATCGCTCTCCAACACTCGTTCAAGAGGATTGCCATTGCTCTCGTCCCATTCGTCAAATGGTCCTTCCGGAGTGATGACGTAGCAGATTAGAGAATGAAGCACATGTCGAAGTGCTGGGTTTGCAGCATTGGCTTTCAACAGTGTCCTGGCTGTTTGCGAGGAATCAGGGAGAGTTGACACGTCAATAGAGCGAGGCAGGGTGTGAGTAGTAACTGGCGGCAGTACAGCCGTCGTTGCAGCCGGAAGAGGTTGCTCGGATGGCCCCTCCGAGACAAATTGACCATATATCGCGATCGTCAGTTTCTCAAACAAGCCTTGAACGATTACAAGCCGACTAGAAGCCTACAAACCAGTGAGTTGTTATGCGACATACACACGAGGGTGCATACCTGGGGTATTATGGAGAACTTCCAGTCCAACATCTCATCCACATAATCGAGCTGAGTAAAAAGGAGTGTGTTCGTAGCCTTTGGCTTCGGCTCCGCATCTGTTGGCAACATTAACGCATTGGAGTATATTTTGAGAGAAAATTGAGAAGGAGTGGTTTCGCTAACAACAAAAGAGTCACCCCTCGCACCCCACACATCAAGAAAATGCAAGACCCACCCAGTACAGCCTTGGACATGTTTGAATGCCGGCACGCCAGTGGGAATAATACGAAACGTTTGGAGGACAACCGGGACGGAGAACCGTATGGTCGCTACCCCTGAAGGCCCAGGGGAAAGCGTACCAAAGTAGGCCAACGTCATTCGGGAAGCGAAGGCGGTGGTGGGTGAGTCAAGGTTGAGTGGCTCAACAGGGGTTAGACGCCCGTTGCCACGTGCGGTGGCGATGCTACCCTGTCTTGTGCCTTCTGTGCCAAATAAAATCGCCCCTAGCTGAGCTCCCGTACGATCGAGATCTCCTGCTGCACCAATTTTAGCATTGCGTGGGTTGTTGACATTTTTCCAACTTTACAAATAAACAAAATCTCACCCCACTAAGGAAGCACCGACGGCCGACAGCTTTACGGCCAACAAGGCTTCTTCAAGGCGAATCATGCTATTTTTCTCGAGATAATATTGATAGATGGGATGCCGAATGATCTTCGATAGTTAGGATGTACCAAGTGGGTGAAAAACAGTCGCTCACCGGATACAGCTGGCATTCAGCTGGCCTGGTGTATGCTCTTTCCCAGGCAGTCATATTCTGCGTGTTGCCAAAAGAGCGCCTTCACAGCTTCCTTGTGCCTCGGTGCCGTGATCGAAACACGGATCCGTTGCCAGTAGCAGCACAGGCTTATTCAAAATGCTCTCGTGACGCTCCAAGAACAGGGACACCCTTGGTTCCTGTTGACGCCCTGGCTATCGCCGAGGTCTACACACAGAAATGGGTACTGGACTTACAACTCGGAGCGACAAGGCGAGCTTGTCACCTTTCTTTGATGACTTGCCTTTAGGTTACCCTTTTGCTCCATAACCTCGGATGGACATACATAGCCTCAGCGATGTCAGCACTAAAACGGCTGGATAACGGCCATTTGGATTGCCGACACCCTGCTATCTCTCTTTTCGCTCCACACTTGTGCAAACTTGCCGCCTATTACTCGCCTATAAACAAATCTATGAGCTCTCTAAGACCTTAGCCCACACGCCAACTGATAAAGAGTGCGTACATGCGGCGCTAGGCCCGTATTCCGACTCTGCCTTGCTCAAATGAACGAAGTCGCAAGGAGCAGATGTGCTCGTCAATCATTCCGAATTCCAACTTCGGCGAACATGAGGCGACTTCATTTGGTGTCTACTCTTCCTCATTGAAAAAGATGTAAGCACGTAGCAATTTTTGTTACTACACATGGCTGAAATAGCCCTAAACCCTCCAACTAGAACAGATATATGAGCGATACTACAGGGTAAATACACTCTCGCCCTCCCCGTTCGTCCGATAGCATTTAACTATGTCCTCAAAGCGCAAGCAGAGACCAGGTGGTAAGTGGTTTGGAAAAAGTTAAGAATGAAGGACAACCCTTCCCACAGCGTCTAGTGCCGGGAGCGCGTCGGAGATGCATCGCGTCCCTCCCCAGCCCGCTTCTCTGGCACATAATGTCCATAACGTCACGATTAAACGCGAGGATAACTCACCGCCCCCACTCCAACCAAGCTCTCCGCTTAGCGAGCTCAGCCAGCCTGGTCTTTCGGGCGACCTGGTCCCTCAAGCCAATAACAATGAAGATGAGGAGACCCAACGATACATCAAGTCGGTTATGGATTCACTTGCTCACCTACACGAGATGCTATCTGTTACGCAGCCTGGGGCCAAGCCCATGCTTTCGCCGGAGCAGCGCAGACCGATCACCGATTCGATCATTCAGCTGTATCAAAATATCAGTGCGTCGCCCACCGCCCAACTGGTAGCTTTGTGTCTTATCATATTTGTAGATCCCGTACCTGAGAAACAGCAAGAAGGATCCCAAGAAGGATCCCAAGAAGGATCCCAAGAAGTCGAAGGGAGTTTCCGTAAACCTCCGTAAGCTTTTGTGTAATTTGTGATTAGTTCTGAAAATGTTAATGTGACGCTTTCAGACACATAGTTCTTCAGAAGATAAAGGACTGCTTAACTGATTTATGCAAGAAGATACTTCGCATGGAGCTTGATGTGAGTGTTTAGTTAATTATCAAACTCGTTACTTATCCTGTGCTATGGGATTTAGTGTAGCCTAACGGTAAAGACGACCGCAGGGTGTGCACACATTTTTGCATTTGCTAAAGTGCGTCGACTGATTGGGCTTGATAGCCATTCTAAGATCGTAGAGCCGTTGTGGGGCAATCTAGAGGACAGACGTGGTGATCATGATAGGCAGATGGGTCTGTAGCTCTGCCATTTCGGCTGCAGCTTAATGATGACACAATTTCTAGCAAAATTTCTCCTAGTTTTTAGTCGAACAGTCCGGAACTTGAGGCACGGCCTCATAACATCTTCCCGTGATATTTATTACGAAGATAAACCACTATTCAGCTACCGGGCTGAAAACGCCACCTCTGTAAGTTTGATCGAAACTTGCTTGATCTCATCTGATCCCAAGTCGATAATCCTAGGTGGTTGATTGCCTGACGGCCACCTTGGAGGTTGAGCGAATCGATTTGGGCGTGGTATGAACTTCACTTTGAGTATTTCAGCTGTTGCTAACAAACAATTAGTGTGCCACCGAGAAGGGGTGGATGTTTGGCTCTGGGGTGTCGATTACAGGTGGCAGGTTTGACGTTGAAGGTTGTGATGGTCAGGTAAGTCGCGGGTTGATTGGTCAATGGAAAATGTGGGTTAACAAACTCTTAGCGCCAGCATATTCCTTCAGATATATCGATTTGCGTCATACGACTCAAACCAACTGTGGCTGCTGTTGTTTTCGTTGAAAAAACTGTCTGTGCAGTTTGATTAGTAACTCTCAACTATCCGTTCCCTGTCCTAACATGGCTGTACGCAATAGGCAGTCTTAGATATCTTGCTCTCTGGAGGCATTCTTAGTCGGCTCGCCAAGTCCGTTGGGCAGGTTTTATTTGTTACAGTGGGCATTGAATTACGTCGCCTTCGGCAATTATTCCAGCTTATGGCTCCATTTTAGGGAGCCGGCTATCCCAACTTGGACACAAGGGAATTTTTAAGCCGGGTTGGAAAAATGTGTGCTACTATTTAGCCAGGTCGTAGTATATCCTACTTATTCATTTAATTACCTAGATTACCTGTCTTCGCAGTTACAGATGCAAACCCTCACGGGTACAGAATATTTCAACTCATCAAATACGGTTCGGATGCCCGGAGCATTGATGCTGATCGTCTCACTACTCCGACAGCCAAGCTGGTTGGGCTGACGCCAGAGCAATGCCGGCGATTATGTGTCAAGCGTCAGGCCCAGCCGTTCACCGAAGATGATCACGCCGTGATGTATGGTCTCATGACCAAGTCTACAACTGGTGATGTCGAGCTCATGGGTGATGAGCGGTGAGCTTGCTATACGTGTGTCGTGTATTGTACGCGCGCAAACAGTCACTCTGTGTTATAGAAATATACTTGAAGACCTACAAAAGCTCGGCGAAAAATATGAGCTAGAGTCGCTCAACGACACGTATGATCCTATTAGGGTCGTGACGCTGATTCAGTCAATAGTCGAATCCCATGTTCGTACCGCTTCAATAGCCGAACCAGAGCCAGAGGAGGACATTAAAACCAAGGTTAAAACCATCACATTAACACCTTTGCCCCCGCAAGCACCCAACAAGGACCCGGAACAAAACGTGGATCTAGACGACCCGGATGATGTTTGTACGGCACATAAATTTGCGGCTTATCATTTCAAGCGTCTTGAACTTCGGCCGTCCAAACTATCATCAGAAGATGGCAAGCATATACTCCAGGTACGTATAAAATTCAACAGCGATATATGCTATTCAACATGTGGCGCTTTGATGCAGGTTGGAATGCATACTCGATTGGAGTTTGTTTCGGCGCCGGATGATCAAGAAAGCACCATTTTGAGGGCTACGTTTGTAAGTGAATATCGCACTAGCTTGGCACAGCCCACAATGTTCTCCGTTGCTCCAGCTCTATTTGGACCTCGACAAAAAGGTCTTTACTCCAGTACACAATCAAACACGAGACTTCACAGAGCAAGAATTTCGCAAATTCTGTGAGGAAGCACGCAACGGACCACCCTATGAAATTATTTCAACAATGCTTTACATCATGCAACCTGAGGTCGGTTTACTGCTACATGAAGCGGCGGGCCATCTTGCTGTGTTTGAGGAATGGCCTATGTTCTTTGGGGACTTTGCTAGGTTCACGGAGCTCGTTGGTAGCCTGCCAGCTCTGGATCATACGCTGGATACAGTGCCTCGAATGAGCCTTGAAACTATAACTGGATACTTGTGCCTCCATTACGCTCTATCGCGGTACAGACTCTTTTCGGCTGATAGGCACTTGTGTTCCTGCTGCGACAAGACCTTTCCGAGCTCGGGTGAGTTAAAAGCACATGTCCGTGTTCACGTGCCTCGGAAAAGTAAGTTCCAACATATAGGACTATGGATACATATCTGATTTTTGGGTGCTTACTTGCACTGATTGTCAAAAAAATCCATACGCGAACATCAATTTTGACGCACATCTACGGTACACACACAATCGCCCACCAAAAGCTCCTAAAGAAACGAGTCTGTACATGTCTCAGGTGGCGGAGGCATTCGAAAAAGACTGGGAGTCTGAAGAATGGCAACGGAATGTTATAGCGGCTCGACAGAGGCATCCCCTCGAAATTACTTTTCCCTCCACATCTACTTCAAACAATGTCCCATCGGGTAGTGGCAGTGGTACTCTAAGCTCGTAAGGAATTCTTATATATTTAGTTGACTCATATGGACTAACCGAATATACATAGCAATGAGGCAGTCGAAATAGACCCGGAGTCTGAAGAATGGCAACGGAGTGTTATAGGGGCTCAACAGACTCAACAGAGGCGTGCCCTCAAAATTGCTTCTTCCTCCACATCTACTTCAAACAATGTCCCATCAGGTAGTGGCAGTGATACTCGAAGCTCGTAAGGGATTTTTATCCATTCAGTTGACTCATATGCACTAATAGAGCATACATAGCAACGAGACGGCTGAGACGGCGATCGCTAGAGCCCGCCTCGGTCTTAGCAAGAAAAGATCTGCAAGAAAACTTGAATGAAATGCATTTTGGCATTGCTACGCGATAGCATATACTCATATGTGTTCCTTTGTTGAAATGATTTGAAGTATTTGAACGTCTCGCGAATCAGTGCAGCTGTTCTCCAACGCGGTCACGTGAGGGCTCTTATTTGTACACTCCCAAGCGACTCCCAAGTCTCCCTATTCTCTTAAAATATCTCACCCCTATCTATCTACTTGAGTCATCATGACGTCTGATAAAATAGTTCCCATGACGTCTGATAAAATAGCTCCCATGACGTCTGATAAAATAGTTCCATAAGCCAAATTTGCCCATCGTCAGGTATAAATACCCAGTCTTTTGAGTCATTCAGAACATCCCCGCCCAGCTCGCTCTCCTTGTCTCGTCCTCCTTCCTACTAGGTCTTTTCTTCTCCTTTATTGCTATGTCTACCTCTTCATCGCGGTAAGTAGCCTCCTCTACGCCGTCTTTTGCGTTGTACTCAATGCTTGACCCACATAGCCATTCGTCGCTAGAGTCTCCAGATGTTGCGCCATCGTCGCCCCACGGCTCATTGAGGACGTCTCCCACGCCGCCTGCGGCCTCTCCTTTCCCCGTGCCAGGGTTAACCCTCCAAAAATTGTTTTACGATCGCTGCAATTTTCTACAAGATGGGACCCCCAAGACGCATACTTGCCAATACGAGGATCCCCTGACTCGTGAACGCTGTAGCTTTGGATATGCACATAAGACTAGTCTTCGTTCTCATCGCGCTCGTCATCGGCTTATCGAGAAGCTTGCGGTTACGGCTGGCGTCTTGGACCGCTCTAACGCTTCGCTGATCCCTTCCCGCTGGGTAAAACCCAAGGGCCCACACTCTCTGGGGACGCTCTTCCCAGCCCTTGCACAGTCTGGTAGATGCTCCCCTACCGCGTCTGTCTTCTGCCGATATGTGGATCCACTAACTGGCGCGCCGTGCACTCGAAAATTCACTGCGAAGGACTCCCTCCAGAAGCATATTGTCACTGTCCACATCTATCAAGAGTCAAGAGCCGTCGCTGTGGGGCTGATCGATCGCTCAATGGCAACTACGCTTCCTCATGACTGGGTCATTGGTAGCATTACCCAGCCATCCCTACAAAAGAAAGCTCCAGGTAGACATAATGCTTTTTAGGTTTAGCAGAGCTAGAGCAGCTGTAACAATCCTATCCTTGCGTCGTGATTCTGTAGTGTTTCCTCTGTTATTTTTATTTGCGGTCTTCTCTTTCCCATACGTTTACTGTAGCTGTTTCGATTATGCTTTCGGAGAGGGTTCTATAGTTTAGATTAGTTTGTGTGTTTATCATCCATGGTAAACCTGTTGTTGTAATTTTTAGTTGCGTCCCAATATAGTGATCAGATGTGGTCCTATCGTATAGGGATTCGTCCAAGACGTGTGCCCAGGATTGGTTAAAAATTCCTCTTGTGCGATACGACTCAGTGAGAATAAAAAATGCAAGCGTCCTATGTAATAAAAGCGCCACCCCAGGAATGTATGCACCTTAATGAATACGTCATCCCACTGTTATTGTTTGTTTTAGTTCCTCAGGATCGTTGGGGTATAAATACCCAACTCTGTCGCTCGTTCCAAACCATCCTACTTCCACCATCTCACTCAAGACTTTGCTCTCCCGTAATGTCCTCTAGCCATCTGCCAATGCCATCCAGCCCTCCGCCAATGTAAGTAGACTTGTTGTGTCAGTGGTTTATGCGTTCGGTATCTCAACCGAACCGATTTTGTTCTCACAAGTAATTTCGAACCTTCTTTCTCGTCCAACAACTCACCCACTCTAGCCCCGGCTGTCTCAGCAGTGTAAGCGGGTTTCTTGTTGCAACATTTGTCTTTATGCTTATTGTGTGGTGCTCACCTAGGGATCTGGAGCCTGATGATTTCAGCTCGTTATCAAGTCTTGATCCCACTGTGAACTCTTCTGGGATCGCCAACGTAGCCCGCCTCGCTCCAGCACCTGGACTTTCGCTCCGAGATCTATTCATTTACGAGTCCATGAAGCGCATACATTCCGAACGTACCGCGCCCAACGTCTGCCATTATATGGACCCGCTCACTAACCAGGAGTGCGGCGCATCCTACAACGGGCGTAAGGCCCTTCGAGACCATATGCACGACATTCATTCGGTTGCTGAGCAACGTGCTGTGGTCGCTGGTGTCATAGACCACTGTCAAGCCAGCCAACTTCCTACTGGCTGGGTCATGCCGGCTGAAGTAATATCTCTCGCGCGACTCTTCCCTGTTACGACTATTGCAACTCGGTCTTCCACTTCTGACGAGTTTCCTTGCCCTTATATCGACCCTCTAACTAAATTAGTGTGCCCCAAAGCTTTCAGCAGCGATCCTCAACTTAACTTCCACCTTCGTAGAGCACATTACTCTCAGGAGGCGCGTGCCGTAAGCGCTGGAGTAATTCGCCGCGACCAAGCATGCCTTCTCGGCGATGATTGGGAATTTGGCGATATCACGAAGCTGACCTCCCTCTGATAAAAGCTATTATCATCCTGCTGCGTTTATTTGCTCTACGGTCCTCTTTTATTTCATTCTTTATTCATTTGTTCGTATGGTTGAAGTGTTTACGTTCTCGCTCTTCTCGCTTTCTCTAAACTTTGCTACGTTGTCTGAAATAAAACCATGACACTGCTAAAAGTTATTGTTATCCTATTAATGAGTCCGATCGTGTCAAAGCGCGCCGAGAATCGAGCCAGAAGTGATGCGCAGGATGGCCTGGCCCCAAAGCGCGAAAAGTTGATAGGGCGTTCTGGTGATGAAGGCTGGGGTGAGGAGTGTTTACGCGGGCTGGTGATTGAACGCCAGGAGAGGGAGGAGGGGAAGACGGGGGTTGCTGGTGGCCAGGAGAAAGACAAGCCGGCCCAAGTGAGTTCGTTACGTCTCCAAGTACTCGATTATGCGACGGTCCAGGTTGGTTGTCGAGGTTTCGAGCACACCAGAAACACACTGTAATTTAAAAGCGCCAACGTCGGCAATCGGGCCACCGGCTCCGGAGCAGCAATTTGCTCCGGGCGGCTCGTTGTCTCCCAAAACCGGAGCACTCCGGGCGCTCCGGAGCTGAAGGGCTAGTGGCTGAGAAGTCAGCTCATCTTGCATTCAACTTTTTTCTTTCCCCTCTCCCCTACCATGGCTCTCTTCGATACTGTGCGCAGCGTTTCTTTCAGTGAGTCCATGCTATGCAAAGGTGGTATGGCGATGATCTAATTGTGTGGCGCAATAGTTGCCGTGCTCGCGTTCGCCCTGATCATACTGGGCATCTCAGGCCACTGGCTCAGCCTGATTCAAGGTATAATAAAAATAAATTTCAGTCATGAAGCGCTATTCTAATGTCCTTACAAAGGTTACTACTCGATCTATACCAACTTCTCTGCCTTTGCCCTGGCGGTTTCGGTCATTACTTGGGCGTTCCTCCTCCCAATGTACGCACAATTATCTAGTCAAAAAGATAGCATATTCTGACGTTCCGCCCTCAGTTATCTCATTGGTATCCTTCGCAAGGGATCCATCCTGTCATGGGTTGTTGTTGAAGTGGGGACCTGTGGGCTGCTTTGGGTCCTCTGGCTTGGTATGTCTCTCTATACATATCAGAACCTAGAGGCGGCATTGACACTCTGCCTTCTCAGCCTCTGCCTCCTACACCTCTAGCATCACTGGAGGTAACGCTCTCAACTGCGACTATAGATTCCTGACCCGTAAGTCCCCCTAACCCATACTGAATGCTTAACCTAACTTCGATCCCCAACCAGCCGAAGCTGAGAGCATCTGTCGTCAATACCAGGCCCTTCAGGCGTTCTCCTGGCTCAACTGGCTCATACGTAAGTGTTGAAACATACATTTGAGCGCCCAATGACTTATCTGTCGTCACTACAATTCAGTCTTTGCGTACCTTGTGTTGCTCCTCGTGTTCGCTTTCCGCGCGCAAGGCCAAGGCCACAGTGTCTGGACTTCCGATGTCACTGACCTCAGCTCTTACTCGGCTGCAGGCGGCCCCCAGCATGGATCCAATAATGGTATGCCCGCGCCTGCTATGCAGCAGAACAACTACAATCATAGTGGCGCTCCGACTCACCCGGGCACCCCTCACGTCTAAACGACGACTTGATTGTGGCTTCGTTCCGCACAGTGAATTATTCCTCAATGTTGTCTATGTAGTGTGCTTTCTGTGTTTTGGTCCTCTTGTTGC
>WSTJ01001148.1:0-14764 GCA_019623705.1 Ceratobasidium sp. 428
GTCCCTCCAGTTGGCATCTTCTGTAATCTTCTTATTCACAAAGTATTTAAGCTGAGCCGAGAGCTTCGTCATGAACACAGTTCCTAACAGGGATATTGCGTCAGAAGTAATCCCTCCTAGACCAGGATAAACATACCGGGCGTAATGCAATTACTGTCGAACGCCTTCTCGGTAGGAAGCTTTTCTCCCTTCTTTTCTGCTTTTTCTCTAATCTCCTTGGCCTCTTTCGCTGTACGGAATCGACGCGAACGTTGTTGATTCATCTTGGCACGAGGAGCTACTCCGTCTATCGCTATGAAAAACAGTTTCTTGGGCTTGATCTTTCCAAACAAGTGGTCCACATAGGAGAAAATAGCTGTGAATATTTGATCTTCCGATAGTCGGAAATGTGCATCTCCATCGTTCGGATGGGAGCCTGAAATTTGGACTTAGAAACCGTGCGTTTTAACGGGAAGATGCGACATACAGTTATGTATAATTCCATTGAAGTCGACATAAAGGTTGTCTATAGGAATACATGGTTAACCCCCACGCGGCTTATAAATGCACGAGCTCACCAAACTCTGGAATCTTGTTTTCCTCAATTAATTGGGAAGTCAAGGGGTATCTCTCACTACGAGTCGAAGGGTATAATATTAGCTTCAATCTAAGTAGGTTTGACGCACTCACGAGATATATCGGAAGAACTAGAGAGTCCACTCATTAGTAGTGAGCAAACGCGTAGTATTAGGGCAAGTGTGAAAATACCTTTGGGATTCCTGTACACACAAAGAAGATGCTTAGAGAGCTTTTTTTTTATTATAGAGTAGCACTCACCCATTGAGAAGGTAGGGTTTTAATAATTCAGACTTTGGGATATGGTGGCTGGCGATGAGCGCCCTTGAGGACCAGCAAAGGGGTGGCGATCGACCTCTTGTTTACTCAGCTTGCGTAAGCCAGGGTTCAATTAATTGCCCAAGATGCTTAGAACACTATACGACGTCTATTATTCAAGATAGCAATAGTACTACACACCAAGTAATCTCTTTCCACTCTCCCAACACATGAAGCTCACAGCTGTCATTGGAACGACTTTGATGTACCCAATACTCAACCCAACAAAGAAACCTCGCCATCCCTGCGCGGCCCAGATCGCCCGAACCGTCTCCCCCCACCCGACGAATCCGCGCGGCCGTATTAACCCTCCCACCTGCAACCTCCTTCGTACTATTTCGAAGGGATAAGAAACCGTTTGTGAAATTATGCCTGATACTCCCCCAATAGTTAAATCAGCCAGTGGTCTATGTCGTGGTATCGTAGGATTTAGTCCGGGTTGTGATTGAGGTGGTGGTGGAAGGAATATAGCTCGTAATTGGCCCCAGACCAAGAACGACGTTCCAGCGTACGGGATCATACCGAGCAGAGTAACAGAGAAACCTCTATAGAACTTAGATATCGGGAAAGCGGCAAATAATGGCGAGGTCCGCTGCGCCACGCTAGAACCGGGGGAGGTTTGAGTGGGTACCCCATTCCCCTCAATATATATGGCCCGGACAGCGTCTACGAACGCATGGCGAGATGCTGTTTGTGTTTGGAAAGCCATACGCACACGAATAAGTTCAAGTGGATAAGTTAACAGCACCGATAGAGTTCCTAGGGTAGGTGTGTTATGGCAAAATACCAGAGGCATCCAAACCCTACATACCAGAAAACGCTCCAGCAAAAAACCTCTTTGGATTAGTTTCATCGGCACGAGTAGGCATTAGATACTTCAGACCTCAAACAGTGTTGTGTTAGGAGGCGGCCGGGATAAACATGGTAGCCCTCACCAAATGGACCCGATCATATGCTAAAAACTTGATTGCTGCATAGGGAAATACTCGTAGCAGAGTGGCGGAATGACCTTGATATAGGCCAGCAAAACCGCTAGCGCTGTTGATCTGCTGTATGGCCTTGAACGCCCCTGTCCATGTCCCTAAGTGACCAAGGGTCAAATGACGTCGATGAAGCAATCTTCCAAGTCACCTACCAGAGTATTTCCTAAACTCCGGATTCGAGGTTTGGAAAAGGATCTTCACACGGTCAAGAGGTGCAACTACAGTCTTGGCCTTTAATATGATTAGCTTGAGTCTATATGTCGCTGCTTTGAGACCTTACGATGCACCCGGCAGTTCCTCCAGCTATCCCCGTTCTGATGACATGGTCCCAGGTCTGATTGTTTCGAGGCGGTGGAAGTAAAGATCGCTTCGACGTTGATGTTGCGAGCGAATCGACGGACATAAGTAAAGTTACCCACGAGAAATTTTCTCAGAACATCAAGAGAGGTGTGTCGAGGTCGGACGGAGCAAGTACTCCGCGCTTGCTTAGCTTTGGGCCGTACTAATTACCGGTTCCCCACGTGAAAGTGATGGGCACTCGGACCCTGGCATCCAACTTCCAGCGTCTATTCCAGCCACACCTGATCTCGACCACCACCATCCCGTGCTAGCGCCATGATTCAAGGCATGATATCTGCCTGGATAACCACCGAGTTCGGTGTAGCACTTCCCGAATTCAGCCCTCAGCATATCGAGGGCCGTGTTGAGTAGGGTGCACTTTCACTGAGAGAGACTAATATGATAATGACTGCTCGTTTGCAGTTGCTGGATTCCGTCCATCCAAGGATCCAACTTTTGTATAAATTGGCACACTCTGAATCCCTCGACATTCGGATTGAGGGGAGATATTTGGCTAGATGGGGTTCCTGTTGGAGGCGGGCTATTGATGCCGAACGAGACTCGAGGGATTAAAATGACTGGGCACTCTGCTGGGAGCACCTCGGAGCGACCTTACCATTTTGGGAAACAGCAGCTTACAGGTATGCATGAGTGCGTTTCGTGACCTATCCCGTACTAACTGCGACTATAGACGACGAGAACATATCCGATCCGTCTGATCCTCGTCTACAAGAGCTGAATACAATTCGTTTGGTACTGGACTGGGTCTACGTTACAGAGGAACGCCATTACTCTCAGCCCGCAGCTCCACCAAAACTTGGCCCTATACACGAACGAGCCGCCAAAAAAGCACACGGCGACGCAGCTGGTTTGGGTGAATCAAGACCAGCACCACCAAGGCAATGGTACAATACTCAAAGTATTGGGATGAAGAAGACGGTTCTGGTTTTTCATTATGCACCTCAAGGTCGGTGTTGATCCATTTCTGAACTTTCAGGTAGCTTAACGCGACATTGGATAGATTGGCTTATGGCTAAGAAAATCATCAGTGCCCCAATTAGCATAAAGTCTGAGCCTCGTCCCACAATCTCCCACCAACTTCCGACTAAGAGCGAAAAGGACAAAAGTCAACGACCAGGCGGCCGAAGCCTTATTGACTGGTTCGGCCCCTCATCTTCACCCTCGACTGCAGGACCATCGCGAACAAATACTTCGTCCACTCAAACAACACAACAGCGTCACCCGCAATCGTCCAGTACCTCGTCTTCATCGCCGTCTCACAAACGTACTCGACAGCAAAGCAGTCCCGTACTAAATATATATGATAGCGATGATGACGATGTGGTTGAACAAATCCTATCCGAGTACGTTCTTTCACTGTGATTCGTGTAGTGACAGAGCTGGAAGCCATCTATAGGTCACCGCACGGGCCAAAGCGGGCTAAAACTAACGCGAAGATGGAACCTTTTGAAACACCGTTGGGAGTGTTTACCCAAGGGGAAGTTATTGATCTTACAGGTGACGATTCCGACTGAACTTATGTCTGGAACTTTTCCCGTTGGGTTTAAGTATTTATATCTAGTCTTGCCAAAATGATTTGTATCCTTTTAATGTTTTACTTTTTGTCTTGTACTACTTGGATTGCTCTTGTACGATGTTTCAAATGCCACCTGATACCCACATGGCTCGATTCGAGACACAGCATTGATATGACTCGATGATTCTGTAGCACTACGTCGCGTGGCAAACCTTTCGGGCCTCTAGCACCGAACGTCGTGACCCCCACGAAATGCCACGACGCTTTCACCTCTGTGTACTTGGCATCGTGTACATAAGACTGGATTTTGCCTGGTTGGCGACTCAGGAAAGGGCGGTAATATTTCAAGTCCAGTCACTCGTGAAATGGAGGCCGTTGCTACACACAAGCCTATTTGAACTGTCCAAAGACATCGCTGGATTCGTAACAAATTATATGCAGTCACTACTACACTTCGTGCACGAACCGCCGGCTGTTCGCGAAGGCGCTTAGATAAAGAGGCAATCCAATCTAATTTCAGCTGATCCTGCCTTGAACCAAATAAAATCTAGGATCGAGTCTTCAACTCGTCTCTCACATCACTACTCCCCTCAGCCCTCACACAGTAACCTATCATCCACCCAAATGGTAAGTAGGGCGAAACTCTCTAGAACTTACACAAAAGCTAACTTGAGAGCTAGGCTGCCGTTAAGGAAATTCACGACGCGTATGATACCATCCTCATTCTTGATTTTGGCTCGCAGGTATGTGCATGGATAATTTCATCGAACAAACCTTACGCTAAGACTTGATCATTCAGTATAGTCATCTCATCACACGACGATGTCGAGAGCTCAACGTATACGCGGAGCTTATGCCTTGCACACAAAAAATCAAGGAGCTCAAATGGAAACCCAAAGGTGCGCTAGATAGGCATGCAGCGAGTAAGTCAGTACTCATACATGAGCTGGGCGTAGGGATTATTCTGTCGGGGTCGCCTTACTCCGTATACGACGTGGACGCGCCGCATGTAGATCCGGACGTCTTTGAGCTAGGCGTACCTGTATTTGGCATTTGCTACGGCCTCCAAGTACGTACATTTCACTCAAACACTGGCTCCTTCCGAAATAACACTACTGTTAGGAAATTGCTCAAACTTTCGGTGGTAAAGTTGAACCCCACACTCGCCGCGAATATGGTTTTGCCGAAGTCGAAGTCCTTGCTCCTCCAAATACAAATACCAATCCTCTCGCAGACCGGCTGCTCTCCAATTTTGGGTCCTCGCTCAAAGTTTGGATGTCACATGGTGATCAGATTGCGGACAAGCCGCCGTCGTTTGATATTATTGGAAGGACGCCGACTGCGCCATTTGCCGCCATAGTGCACCACACCAAGCCTATATTTGGCGTACAGTTCCACCCAGAAGTTACGCATAGTCCTCGCGGAAAGGAGGTTATCGGTCGCTTTGTACTGGATGTATGCCAGTGCAAGACAAACTGGACTATGGTGAGTTTGACACTATTTCACCGCGAAGCTTGGAAAGTATACTTAATGAATCACAGGAAACGTTCATTGGGAAAGAGATTGCTAGGATTAGGGAGATTTGTGGACCAAAGGGCCGAGTTATTGGTGCAGTAAGCGGTGGTGTCGATAGCTCTGTCGCTGCCAAGCTCATGCATGAGGCCATCGGCGATCGGTCAGTCCATCCCCACTTGAGTTTTAGCGTACCTCTCAGCGACATCCTACCAGGTTCCAAGCCGTTCTCGTCGACAACGGCGTCCTCCGAGAAAACGAAGCCAAACAAGTCCACGAAATGCTCGCCGAACATCTCGGAGTGAATCTCAAAGTCGTGGACGCGTCCGATCTTTTCCTAGACCGACTCGCCGGTGTAGAAGACCCCGAACAAAAGCGAAAGATAATCGGAAACACGTTCATCAACGTGTTCGAGGAAGAGGCCGCAAAGCTGGAAGCACTTGCCGAAGAGGAACTTAGGCAAAAGCCTGAGAGCGAGGCAAAGGGCAAGTATGAATGGTTGCTCCAAGGCACCCTTTATCCAGACGTGATCGAGAGCATAAGCTTCAAGGGGCCGAGCGCAACTATCAAAACGCATCATAATGTCGGTGGGCTGTTGGCAGATATGAAGCTCAAACTAATCGAGCCTCTTCGTGAGCTCTTCAAAGGTAAGCTAACCTCATCGTTCCTGGCCATCCATCCACCTGACGCATATAGCCACCTAGACGAAGTTCGCGCGCTCGGCCGCTTGCTCAATATCCCCGAGCATCTCGTGAATCGACACCCCTTCCCCGGACCGGGTCTCGCCATTCGAATTCTTGGCCCCGTCACACGCGCCCAAGTTCAAATCGCACAGCGTGCCGATACAATCTATTTGGAGGAAGTCCGTCGAGCTGGGCTGTACGGAAAAATCGCGCAAGCATTTGCAGTGCTCTTGCCCGTGCGAGCTGTTGGCGTTATGGGGGATAAACGAACATATGAACAGGTGATCGCGCTGCGAGCGGTGCAGACGGAAGACTTTATGACCGCAGACTGGTGCGTATATCCTGCCACCGACGGGGTTTGTGGTTAAAGTTGATGGTGCACAGGTTCGACTTCCCTCCGGACGTACTACGGAAGATATCTTCGCGTATCACCAATGAAATTGCTGGTGTAAATCGTGTAGTGTACGACATCTCATCCAAACCACCGGGGGTAAGCTCTGTCTTGTCTGTTTCGCAAGTGTATGCACTAAATCACTTCTTCAGACTGTTGAGTGGCTCTAGAAGCTGCTGAAATCGTTGGAGTATACCAAGGTTGAGCTAATTTACCTAGACCAACTAGAACAAATCAAAATCAAACATGACATAAATCACAATGCACACATGATACAGGACGTGAGCATCATAGCATAAGCACAGAAACATGGTTATATTTGTCGCCGTGAGATAAATATACTATGTCTCCTGCTAAATTTAGCTTTGTCCGTCTCGTTTGTTGCGTTCAAGGCGTCTGCTGGGGCCTTGCTGCTGGAGAAACGTGTATTAGTTGGGGTTGGATGGAAAACTGCCCATGCTACTCATTGGGACCTATGCGGCCGCGGCACGTTTCTGAGATACCCAAAAGACTAGGCTAGCGTGTTCCACGCGCTCTGGTTGCTGTTTGTTACATAGGCGGGACACTAAATCACGAACATCCGGAGCTATCGCTAGGGCACAGTACGTTACTTACGAAACACCCAAGGAAGGTTGTTCGACGTGCGGTGCTGTAAATTCTAGTAGTAGGGGAGCAGCTATAATATATATTCCGGACGCTCGCCAAGAGGCTATCCAAATGTCCAGATATTGACTCTACTGAGCAAACGAAAAAAACTCGATGATGGTATGCTTACGATCGACAACGTAATAGAATTGAAGAAAAATATGAAAGAAAAGGAGAAAGAGAGACTAGAACTAGTAGTAGGGGGTGGCCAGCAGGTGTACGGTATGCGTTGTATCAGATGTACACCTCTTCTCTATACATCTCCATTCCAAGAAACCGCCCCCTTTTCATCGATATCCGCCTTGATTGTAGGCAACGTTGGGCCCAGGGCTCGCCGCTCTCCCGTAGCCTGCTCCAGGTGCGGGTGACTGACGGCCATAAGGATCACCCATGCCATGATCGTTTTGACTCCCGCCGTACGCATAGTTCGGGCCAGGGCTGCGTCGGCCGCCCATCGACTGATCATACCCAGCAGGGTATCCGCCATATCCTGCAGGACCCGGGCTCGCAGTCCTACCCATAGGGTCCGCATATGCCATATTAGGTCCGGGGCTGGTGCCCCTGCCTATTGAGTCGCCATATGCCATGTTAGGGCCGGGGCTAGGTCCACGCATCGGCGCGTCGTAATATTGTTGGTGAGGGTCCGCGTATCCTTGTCCCTCAGCCGGGGCACCCCAGTTTTTGTGATCCCCATCGTGTGAGCCCGGGGGAGACGCGTACGGGCGAGCAGAGCCGGGGGCACCGCCATAAGGGTCATAGTACTGAGGGCGGGCGCCGTAGCCTGGATCGTCCGAGTAGGGCTGGTAGAGGTCGGCGGTGGATTGGGCTGCGGATTGCGTGTCAAACTTGTCGAGCGTGCTAGTCTCGCCGGGCCCTGCGCGGGCAGAGGGGCGTGCAGGCAAAGGTGTCATGGCCGCTGAATCTTTGTTGATCTCAGGCCATTTAATGGCATCGTCTCCTATACATGTCTGTGTGAGCTCGAGAAAAAAGGATGATGTAAAATGACGTACCAGTCTCCTCCAGGTCAGAGAAACGTTTGTTGGTGAGTTTCCAGACGATCAATAAAATAACGATCAACACAGCGATACTGCCTGTGACAGCGAGACCAATGATAGTGCCTTTCGAAATGGGTTTACTTGTAGTATCGTCACCAGTAGCCGAGGGCGAATGGATCGCAGACGCGGGTTGAGTGTAAATGACGAAAGAGGTAAAAACACCACCATTTCGATCGGTTGCAATAATCCCAGACGAGGTGGGGGGAGGTGTAGATAAAGCAACTGGCACGCTGCTTTGAGTTGGGGTATTCTGAGTCGGAGTGTTTGATGGCTGAGACACCGGCGTCGACGACGGGGTAGGCTGGGCCGAGGTTGGGCTCTGGTTTCTGCTCGTCTCGCTAGGCCTGGTAGTACTGCTCTCTTGGTCAGGGGTGGGAGTTGGTGTGGGTGTGGGAGTTGGGGTGGGAGTTGGTGTTGGCGTTGGCGTTGGAGTAGGGGTCGGCGTCGGAGTTGGAGTTGTCTCTTTTTCGGTTTGGCCACCTCCTTCAGTCGCCGGTACGGACGCGCCCGCAGAGCCTGTTCCTTGTCGCTCAAAAATCCATCGGTCGAGGGCGCGTCGCATGAGCCGCCCGTCGGGCCTCGGCGTCGGCCGCGGATCCGCAGCAACCAGCTGGAGCACAGCAGGCGCAACAAGCAGCAGCGCGGCGAACTTCATCGCTGCCTATACTATCGCACAAGAAAGCAGAGTAGGTATGGTAGAAAAAAAGGATAAAAAGATTAACGATAGTAGAGGGTAAGCGGTCGTCGCCAGGCCGTAGGTGATTGTTATATCCAGTGCACTAAGAAGTGACAAACTCGGCAATTTGCATTAGGACCCTTGACTCCGCCCCTATTCCCGCCGGACACAGCATGGACTAATCGTGAAAACCTCTCCACCGCCATGGATGATGCCTTTGCCGAGCTTCTTTTGACCGACCCGGAGGATGAACAACCTCAGATGACGTCGCGCGAAATGCGTATTGCACGCGCATTTGAGCAGAGCAAACAGAGCTATGCGTCAGAAACCGTGGTCACACCACCAGGGGTGCGTTGACACTCATTTGCTTTTTTCAACTTCCTTATCGAGCCATTCTTCTCCTTCGAGTGTTTGTTTGCTGCGGCCGCCAGGGATATTAATGAAATTTCGGGCACTAGTAGTAGTTCCAAATAGATTATGTTCAGACCGACGACTTGACGAAACTTGAAGCACGAAACGTAGGTGAGAACCGTGTTTCTCACCAATTTTTTTCATTCCACACTTCTACTCTCCGACTAGCGTGTGAACGCACCACTAACTGCATGAAAGGGATCTCCAGAATGGTCCGTTCAGCGTCTATACTTGCAAAAGTCGTATGCGGCAGCCCTACAGCTCGCAGTCGAAGTACTGCATGCTGGTGGCGTCGAACTGGGTATCGCCGATAACACTTGGGCCACGCCGATCCACCTTGGTTCAGTCGAAACCGATCATGATGCAACTCACAGAACACTGCCTAAGAACGAGGCGCGCGATCGCGAAATGCTAGACGTGGCAATGAGGTGTGCAATTAAGCTAGGCGACCGGGGTGCAGCCATTGGCTTGGCGGAGGCAACGCGGTCTCGGGTATGTTCTTACCAGGATAAATATTGAGAAAAGCCGACCGATATTGACCGTTTAGTGGGCTAACTATCCCGGCCTTGCGTATACAGCAGGCGAGGCATTCGTATTCGCCAATAAACCGCTAGGTATGCCCGCATTTACTCCGTCATCGGGCTTGTAGTCATCTCACGTGCCGTAGATGCAATTTCTGCTCTTTTACACGCCGTTCGTGCACGAACGCCTTCATTTTCTGTCTTGTCTCTTCTAGCTCAATCTCTCAACACGGCGGCAGAAAGCTCGGAGCCTTGTTCTATAGCGCTCAAAAAGCTAGCGGATATCATTGACCACTACGCGACACGGATTAAACCAGCGTTCGAGAGGGGTTTGTTTCCAGAAACCACCTCAATACCTGACTCGAAACCACCTCCAAAATTAAAATCGACTGTCCTACCAGAATCGGTAGTGCGAGCTATGGGAGAAGAGGCTGGGTTGGGCGAGATAGACATTGGGCTACTGGTTGCTCTGTGCTGCACGGGCGATGCGGAGCAGGATGGCGGGGGAGGAGAGAGGTCCGTCAGGAGCTTGTAAAAAAAAAACAGCATTTTTTGCTTCATGAACTAATGCACAGAATGTCTTTGAACAAGGCATAGATTCGCACTCGGACGAGCTAGCTGTTGGCGCGCATATAAGCTAGGCGAGGCACGAGGAACATCATATAATCGCCGATATATGCAACCGATCTATGTTCAACAAAAAATTGAGTAAGTATGCAGCCTATAGCAGGGGCATCAGGGCAACCAGGAACCATTCAGACAACTGTCTTCATCGCTCGGGCGTTCAGCAAATTTTGACGTTTTGCCAGGCGGCGGCGCTTATTATGCTTTTTTCATTCAAGGACCCGATTGTGAACCAAATGAAGCCTAGGACACAAGCAGACGCGTCAAATCCCACATCATTCTTGGGCTAGCGCTATCAATGCCGTTCCTTTGTCCCTTGTCGGTTCAAGAAGCACGTTTCGGAGAAGACTCCTGCTCCCGATGATCCCTGGGCGACAATAAGTAGGCGCGCGAAATGTGAAGCTTCGATTTTTTCTACTTTCGCACCCCCTGGACAAGAAATTAACTTGAGCGACCCCTTGGGCTGTCTCTCCCCTCCCACCTTTAACTTGAGGTTCTTGCGTTATGAGGCTACAGTTTGCGTCGCTGTGTCTCTGGGCCACCTCTGTCTCAGGGTTTCATTTACCCGTCACGCGACGAGCTGTTCCGCGAAGCTATGAAAATACGATAAGACCAAGAGCGAAGGGAACGCTCAGCTTGGATAACTTGGTCAACAACCTCTACTTTGCGACACTTAATGTGGGTGGCAAAGGCAAGCTACAATCCGATTAATTTGTCGATATTATTTACATGATTGTGTTCCAGATGTTCCTGTTCAAGTCGACACGGGTAGTAGCGACATCTGGCTGTACAACTACGAAAACAACTTATTGGACAGCGCTCGGGTCCAGGTTCGTATTTTTGCTATACATAATTGTCAACCTTTACATGAACCAACTTTTCTTTCTAGAACACGATAAACCTCACGATGAGCTACGGAGTAGGAAGCGTTGTAGGCCCAATAGCTCAGATCAATATGAGCCTGGCTGGATTCGCCGTAGCCAACCAGTCGTTCCTCAAGGTCCAGAATTATACCGAGCAGGTCATGATCGACGATCATCTTTCTGCTGGCATACTTGGGCTCGGTTTCGACGCGCTGTCTCACATTAGCAACTACGTTCGAGGAGCTTATTCCGACGCTACATGGGGACGGGGTATTATGACCAACATTTTCGACGCGAACCCAACCGTGTCAAAGCATATTGCGTTCCACCTTGACCGGCTGTACGGCAACGATACAGTCACCGGCTCTTTTGATATCGGCACTTTTGCTCCTGGCTTTGAGGCCGTAAATGACACGGCGCCTATTCCCGTTTTCACGGTTGACTCGGGGCGACTCGGATACTGGTCTGTTCTGCTCGATGCTATTGAAATTAACGGGGTAAACCAAACGCTGAACTCAACCGTAACGATTGGAGATACCAAGCCGCCAGCGGGCAAGCTCTCCGTAATGCTTGATACTGGGTACTCATCGCCTCAAATACCGGAAGACATCTTCCATGCCTTGTACTCTTCAATGGGCGGCATTCTGGCTCAAGATGGGACCAATACGTCGTATGCAGTCCCATGTATGGCTGAAAGCCATTTCACTTTCTATGTCGGGTATGTCTTCAAGCCGTATTCGCCCCTACCCTAACTAATTAATAATAACTCTGTAGGAACAAACCTATTCCGGTGCATCCATTGGATTTGACGACTGTTGAGACCTTTAGTAAGGGCACCAACATGACAGTCTGTTTGAGCGCTTTCGAGCCGTACAGCGGGGCTGCGGGTGGAGGGGTACTCGATTTGATTCTTGGAGATGCATTCGTACGTCCGCGATACCCTGAGCACACGCATATAGCTAATCATCCTCACCCAGTTGCGAAACGCTTACACCGTTTTCAACTACGGCAACCTCGTCAATGGGTTCTTCAGCTCCCCGATCGGCAATCCACACGTCAAAATCTTGCCGCTCACCGACCCGAAAGCAGCCAGCGCTGACTTCAAGAAATCACGCATTTTGCAACTGGCTACCCTCCCACCTCAAGTCAATGTAACCACCTATAACGACGCACACCCGCAAGTAGCACAGGCCGAAACCAACGTAACAAAACAGCGGCCTGTGTCTAAGAGTGTCGTTTCGGCTATAGCAGTACTGGTTTTGGTGGTTGTGGTCATCGGAGTCGTTAGCTGGCTGGTTATGAAGAACCACAGCCAGAAGGTTAATTGGCTTCAAGCTAAAATCAAGGCAATACGTGGTAATTACAATCGAATTTAGATTTTCTTCGGTCACCTTTATGCTACGTGTTGTTATACTCCCTTAATCAGTAAAGTGCCTCTCCTGTGGTTTAACTTGGCCCTCTGGACACCTGTTTATCCAACTCTTTGTTTTCTTTTGACCGCGCCTTCAGTTGTTGTATTTTATTTTCTACTTTGTAACATTAGAATTTCGTGCCATCACTCAGGCTATAAGCGACCGCTAAATTCCCATGTATATATAACTTACGGCGGTACAGACAGATTCGAGGCCACTGTCCAAACCTCTCCGCGGTCCCGCGGGCATTGAGACGCCCTAACCAAAACCTAGTCACTCATCTCTTTCTCAAAAGAACGGTTTGGTTTAATCCTGGTGACGTAGCTATCGCCTAAAGGCAGATTGTTACAGGGGACAACCGGGGGGCTCAGAGTTCCTGTGTGTGACGTAGTCCCGCTCCACAAGCTTCCTCATCCGGAGATAAACCAGCTATATGCGCTCAGAAAGCCGACCCCGTGTCCGGCAACTATTCATCAGACACATCACATAAATACGTACAAACATCACCCAACATCCAGTTTCATGGATCAAGCTCAACGCAATTAAACAAAAACTTAATAATAGTAGCTATCAACAGAAGGTGTAGAGTTTATGTATTGCATATATCCCGGAATGTAGGTCAAGGTGTGACCGATCGGGTTTGGCCAGGTCTGGGGTTGCAGGAACAGTTACTTTAACGAATTATAGGGGCTAGGAGCAGGGGGAATTAATAGCAGCTTACTAAGTGCGATCCCAGGCGAGTGAGCCACAGAGATACTGGAGTGCTCGTACAGCAAGAGTTTACGCATATTCACCGCAACACGACTCGTGTTTTACTGCGTAGTTTTCAGGCCAGAGTGCTTGGACCAGCGTGAGCGCGGCACCAGCACTTGCACGGTGCCATTAGTACGTAGTTGCCTCGCACAGTCCTGTGAGCGAGCACCCCGTCCTTAACTCGCGCGGACGCCGTAGCGCCAGGACAGGAGCATCGAGCCCGGCGATCAATGTGCTTTCCGAGGACTTACACGAAGCTAGCTGCCTGAAATAAGAGTTAGACAAGGGGCATGAGCGAGGTGGGGATCATAGACTGACCATGTTGGGAGCCGCTGAATGCTGGCCAGCTGTAGCAGATATCCAGAGTGCGCTTAAGTGTGTATGTCAAAATTATTTGGAGGGGGCGAGTCAAGCTATTGGGATAATTAAATGGTTAGCATAGGCTCGTTGAGTTGAAACGGCGACGTGTACTTGTGCGTCGAACGCGAATGATGAGAGGTACCCATCATAGCACGGGGAGGTGCGGTAGGTCAAGGGCGGAACAATGAAGGGCAGCAGTGCGTAGAGACTAATGAGGGATGAGTCGAACGTGGGTGGTTGTTGAGAGTGGCCTGCTGGGTCAGAGCAAGCTCCTTTATACCCCTAAGTACCACTGAAATGCAAACACTCATAGACACAGCGGATTACGAAAGGTCCGCTTTCATTGAAAAGATAGGAGCTACAAGTTAGGGGTCTACATGAGTTTAAAGCCCCCTTTCTGGGTGTTGTATAAATGCTACACTAGATAGTTCATGTTTTAGTCTTGGCGATGCTGGGTGGGTATATGCGTCTAAGCTCAATCGATTCGATATTTTCAGCCGCTCGATATTGAGGGAATAAGCAACTCTGGAAGTCAAATGTATGCGTGTGTTAGAATCTAGCGACTGGACAGTTGGTAGCTTCACCAGTTCGGGAAGCCTTTAGATTGACTTAATGTACTTCCTACACTGGGCAGGACGATTAAACCGCCGCCTAGTGATGGCCGTAGGCCTGAGAGATACTATTCGGCATCAAAAGGTTTATAGTTTTGGTAGTAGTATTATTGTGTACACGTATTAGACACCAAAAGTACACGTCGCCAGGCATGCTGCCTAGCACACAATCAGGCCAATTCACACGAATCGACTATTTTTTACCGAGCCTCAAGCTCACTCCCTATCTCGCGTCGCGTCTTCACAGTTTACCGCTTGCCGCTAACCTTCCTCTTCCTAGCACCAGCGCTCTCGTCCCCACTGCTTAGAGCGTCGCCCTTGGTCTTGCGTGCCTTTCCGGCTCCCTGCAAGTGATGTGCTGGGATCCATTCCTCTTCATAGCGAGCGGCTCCACCAGGAGTAGCAGGAAGCGGAACTTCGGCGGCTACAGAGGCAGGAACAGCGTTGGTGCGACCCTTCTTGACCTTTGGTGGGGGGTTCAAAGTGAGGTATGCGTAGTATCCGCCGCCGCCAAT